>JAGGAX010016767.1:0-26877 GCA_017657335.1 Termitomyces titanicus | reverse complement strand
GAAGCCTAGGCAAAGAAGACCAAGCAAGAGTCGAACCATATTTCGAGAATTTGTTTGTGGCAGATAGATGTGGTACAAGAGCGCAATTCTGGGAATCAGCTTTCGATGGAGGCTGGGTTTATATCTTGATCTTGGACAAGTTAGGATTTATTTAATTCCTTGAGCTCGAAAGGAGCGTGAATCCTGATGGTGGGTGCATTTAGTAAGGGGTTAGCTTCCTTGACGTTGAAGGAAAAAATGTCGGAGTTTGCATCCGACAGCGGTTTTGATTTCCTTTCCAAAGGCCGTCTGAACCATACAGTATACTTTGCACTTGTATCATAATTATTCATAAGGGGTCCGTCATTGTCGTACCTTCTCAAGGTAGCTGTCAGCCTTCAGAGCAGCCTTTACAAACCGAGAGGTATGAGACACATCTGAGCCATGTGAATCAGTGATGCAGTAAGACAGTTATGTATATTCAAGACTGAAAAGAGTAGATGTAACAACATGGCCAGTGTCATAGGAAAGTGAACGGATTGACCCCGAGCAACTTGTACTTCCAGGGCTGGTGTCCTCGCAAACTCAAGGCTGAATTGTTGTAGAATAGAATCTTTTTCAAGGTGCATTCAAAGACCAATCCATCCGTAGATCTGACAGCCAAGGAATAAAGTTCAAACGTTCGGATCAGTCCAGGCGGCAATCACCTAGTAAATCTAAACTTTCTCCTCATTCCCATTCTATGTACTACAGTCTACACCACTGATACTTACTCTCAGGGTCAATTTTCAAGTTGTCCTCTCTGTTCTACGTGTCGCGCCAACTTTCGTTCCCAGACTAACTCGTGAGCTACTCTAGCAGAAACAACACTCTATGACCGCAACAGTTATTGGATCCGAAGGTTGTGGGATAGCCGATGTGAAGATGATGTCACATCTGAGTAGTGTGCTATAGTAAATCTTTTGACCATTGACCAGCAAAACACTCTTCCTTGAAGGAAAATTTTCTTTTCCCACTTCACGAGATCAGATCTAACGGTCGACACGGAAGGCAAGAATTTCTGCGAACACCAAACGGGACAGTCACTTTGCCGTTGCTATCACCAAATTCCCATCTTATTCAAATTTTGTCATCTTCGATACAGTCAATCCTGCTATGAATCAACTGTCATAGGATAAGTCCACTCTCAACCCTTGGTCTATGATGACTGGCTCGATTTCGACCGCCCTCTCTTGTTTCAACACTTTACGCACTGTGACTGCAGAACCTTTTTCCTTCGTGCCGCGAAAAAGCCTTCGACTCTATCCATCCTTTAGCTTTGTTCGTCTCGCAATTTCCGTGGCTCGATCCTTTGAACATACGACAATCGGGGATTTTTCGGCCATTCAGCTCGGATACCAAATCCTAGCATTTACGGCGAACACCCACAAAGTGGGTCCAAATCATTCGTGGGCTCCACCTGATGCACTTTGTCCTGTCACTCAAAATATTCCTATGTCAATTATGTATCAACCTATTATTCTTTTCGATCTACATCGGAATCTCGCTTTTCGTCTCCAGAAACTGGATCCTCTAGTGATGAACGAATGAAACCCATGCGGCTTGTATCATACCCATGCGCTTCAAGGTACTCGCGAAACTGTACATTATCATGTCTTTGAGGAACACATGAATTATCATTGATAGTAGTAGAACTTACTTCACGATCCTCCCGTGCTATGCCCTCTGGTGTCAAGGGGTGGACGAAAAATAACGATACAAGTGCACCGAAAACACAAAGACCTATCATCTATTTAGCTACAGGGCTCCACCACTAATAGTCAAGGACACACCGCTTGCGATCCAGAACGGGCCTGAATTGCCTCTCACAGTTCCGGAACCACCGAAAGCTGACCAAGGCGTATCAGTATCGAGAAGGTATATGCATAAAAAGAGATCCTACCCTGCACAATCGGGGGAAATACTTTGATCATATAATTAACGGGTGCTTGTGGCAAAACGCCCATTGCAACTTACTCCAAATTCCAATAAATGCGCCCAATTTACCGCACGCGGCAGCCACCCCAAAATAATGCCCACGAACTGCAGTTGGACAAGCCTTAGCAGCGAGGATGAAAGTGCAAAGACCAGCCCCAAAGTCTGCGAATGTTGAAAAGAGACCGTATAAGAACTATAGCTGTGTCAATCATGATCTATAGCAGGAGATTAAATAGTTATGAGCCAACCGAAAAGACAGCAATGTGGTTCGTTAGTCTGGAATATGTTGCATTAGTGGCCTCAAAGTCTTGTTAAAAACAGGAGCTTACGGCTGATAAAACCCGCTGATAAGGAACCCGACTAGTGCTTGAAGGACAAAGCCCACAATCTGGCAAGGTGGAGATTGTCAACTCGATTCAATAGGTAGAAGAGAACGTACAAGTGTCCATTTTGGTCCTAGATAATCGACAACCAAGGACCCTATTACTGCCCCTGTAGTCACAAAAACAGTTTCAGTTTGTCTGATCATATCGTAGTATGGGACATTAGATTGATACCTGGAAGTGTGAAAAGACTGAGGAAGAACAAGGTAAGTACCCGCAGTACTTTGTCGAAGAAACGTCAACCTTATGATTATATTCCAGCCGAAAATGATCTTAAGGTCCTGCGAGCCTCCCGTTATGCTAAGCAGCAATTGTGAAGTTACACATATCAGAATTCGATCGGCTTACTTGTTCAGAATTGTCGACGAATAGATAGAAAACTGGCTTGGAATAAGAACCACCAAGTCAATGAATAACAAGAAAAGCCACACCGGATATCTATGACTCAGAAATCAGTTTGATTACTTCTGGAGGATAATAAAGGATAGCCTGTGACTGACACGATGATATCAAGGATGAACCTAGTTTCGTGTGAGC
The DNA here is from genome assembly GCA_017657335.1 of Termitomyces titanicus. Lineage (NCBI taxonomy): Eukaryota > Fungi > Basidiomycota > Agaricomycetes > Agaricales > Lyophyllaceae > Termitomyces > Termitomyces titanicus. The sequence goes on along the minus strand of JAGGAX010016767.1, from coordinate 24,001 downwards.
TTGAATACACCAACATTTGCAAAATAACTACCAGACGACTGAGATAGCGCTCAAAGAAGCCCAGTACCGTTGAATTACTAATTTGTAAGGAATACGTGTATTCTTCATGGAATCCGACTTGTATCGCATGGGTTCGTCCATGTTGAGTCGCCAGAGTAGAACGACAGCTGCAGGGACAATTCCCAAACCGAGAGATAAACGCCAGACCGCTTGAAGATGATTGGGCCCAAAGCTGAATATTATCAACACATCCTTTAAGTCGAGCAGGTAAACTTAAGCCCCTACATCAGATATAGCACCCAGGGTACAAAAGACGCAATTACGCCACCGAAAACGAGGGTAGAGACTGGATAGCATGGTTATTATGTAGGTTATCAGCGGAGATGCCGCCTACTTGTTGCAAGCCCTAGCCAGCGATGTCGTGCACGATAACTAATCCCCGGTTCTTCCGATTGCTCTGAAGCTGCGACAGACCCACATGGATATTCGGCGCCAATACCAATACCAAGGAAGAATCTAAAAATCATCACTTGTCTTGGATATCCTTAACAACTTTGAATATTCACCGCATTGCACCGAGCATACTCAGGAGTCCGCCGACACTTCCATTTGCACCGGAAGATGCTGCCGACAGGCCAGAGAACACAATGACAATTGTCGCAGCAGACATCTGACTTTCGATGATCAGTACCACGCTTGACATGTCATACAAAATTAGTTGAACCATGCCGAATTTCCGCCCAATCTTATCGGACAGAAAGCCTGCAAGATGTCGTTAGCGGGGAGGTAAGTGCAAGTCGAAATCAAGACTTACCAAAGAGGAGCATACCAAACAAAGTTCCAGCGAACCCAGTACTATTTACGATAGTGCTGTAGTTGTGTTTGTCAAGGGCTTGTTTTCCATGAATTCGAGTAAGAACTAAAGAATATTCAAAAGTGCACAGTGCCTGCACCTATAGGACTCACGAGTATTGACTACAACAAGGTATAATGGTCAGAAAATATCGTGGAGAATTAAAACAAATGTACGCGCCAGTTCCGATAACGGTATTAGCATAGCCTGACAGAGAAAGGATGAAATTGTGATTAATTGAAATCAAAGTCCAAAGTATGGTTTGAGCATAGTACCATCCGAGAACAAAGCTGTCCCACATCTGAGGACCAGCTCAACATCAGACCTGGACCATAGCTCAACAGGAGGAACATCTTGATTCCACTCACGCAAAAATGAGGGAAACACTCCGTATTCTTTCTTTGAGAGATGGTGAGGACTGGGAAGCCATTCAGGTCGCAGGGTTAGAAAGGGTCATTCTCACGTGTAACTCTGAAAGGGTGCATTTAACGATTCAACGCCAGGTCTGTCAGGGAAAAGAAGTCGAACTTGGAGGTGCCAGGAGTCCGTGATGCCAAAAATATCATGGTACCAGCACACGTTTGTCTTTGGCCATTGTCAAGTCGCTACATATCTGAACATGTTTGGTGTGATTTGCCTCGAGGTATACGTAGTGAGGTCAGGCTGATGGCTTAAGTTGATACATAGGCTGAACGACTCAACGAGACAACGGTCGTAAGTAAGTATCAGCAGGATAAGCATCTGAAGAGCACGTGAGTTTGCCAATCATGACTTATATTAATAAAGCAAAAAAAGCATCGCGCAACCACGTAATGAACAGATTGTAAGTATCCTAACGAGTTCAATCGAACGGCACTGGTCGGATACCAGGTCCATCCAGCTTCAGTCCCCTTTGTCTATCTCCCTTACCTTCCGCCTGCGCAGCGGCAAAAACCGACGGCACAGGGATCCCACAACAATCGCCCCAGCCCGTCTGTCTCTGTCCTGGCAGGGTGTGCGCATGCCCACGATGCGCGTCATCAACGTCGTCTGTGGAAGGTGCGGCTGGTCCATCCCAAGGAAGGATAGAGCCAAAGAGGAAGTGTTGCATCACCGGGAGCTTGCCTAGTACCTCTGCCTGATACATCTTAATCATGCCCGAGTTGACTTTGTCCCATGTCTTCACCTACGTGGTGGATGTGTCGGTAAGCTATCTATAACAAGAGAAAATTACGCACTGCGGAGATATCGTCAAGCATGGGTGAATGCCATCGTAGGGAGGCGGTTTTGATCTGGTGGTGCAATGAGCACTCAGTATATTACCCGAGGAAGAGAACATACAGAATTAATGAACTGGATACACGCGAAATAGATGTAGTTCTTTGCATATTCTTCTACGACTTCGGCATCATGTATCGCTTTAGGACGGATGTACTTATGACCTGGAAAAGAAAATGACATGTTAGCACTCTGTTGAAAACGCAGGATGGGTTTGTTAAACGTAGCCACGATGCTTTGGAGCCCATCAGATTTTGCTTGCGGCGTTCAATCCCTTCGAACGTAAGAGAAATGCATACCTCGTAACTGAGCAGACCCAAACAAAAATGGTAGGAAATGGTAGTCATCGAGACCCCAGACTCCATGTGACCCAGCGGGTTCAAGCCAATAGGTAGATTGCAACACACGCATAACTTCGATATACCTGATTAACGTTATAGTCAACATATGGATGAAACTATCAACTTTGCGCTCACCTCCAGAATACTTTTATGACGAGGGCTTTGTGATCACTCTCTAAGACGACCCCAAGTCGTTCTAGACAAATCCTAAAGATTAGTTCACAAGGGTGAGCCGTGATAATGACAACTGCCGTTAACGAATGACTCACAGCCAGCATAGAAAATTGAGTTCCATGCCACTCCCATAATCGATCCTGGTCCGATTACCCCACGCCTCAGTAAAATAGCCTTGAAGCTCGATCACCGCATCCGATGGCAACCCAGGAAGTTTTTCATGTAGAATAGGTGATACCTAGTACTTCCGAGAAGAAGTCTAAGCGTCAAGATGCGGCTTGACGTATAATTGAACGTACCTCGGCAACTTTGTCGTAGAAAGCTCGGAAAGCTGGGTTCCCAAATCTGGATGCTGAATTTTCTACTGGCGGTATTGACTTCGCAGTTTCTTCTACTTGGGCTAGGATATTGAGGATTGCTGTAACTCCCTACACTTATGTCAGCTCACACGACGAGATAAAATCAGAAAGCTGTTCCTTACTGTTGATTCTGAGCACTCGTCCGAAAGCTTGACGCCGACAACAGCGGTATTGAGCGCCTCTACATAAGATAGAACTTCCCGTCGAGTTTTGGAAGTCTGGAAGTATTGGAGTTGCTCAGGGAGCAAGATCGCTTTGTGAGGAGCAATGAACGCCATGTTTTTGAAGGGAGTCTGACGTAAAGTATCATCGAATGCGATTGGTTCTTGATTGAATCGGAGATCAATGTTATCATCATAACTTCTACCTCCGATGGGCGGAATCTAAATTGAACGTCACTTGTCATTTGTCTCATAGACTAATGATCCACTATAGCTATATAGTTATATAAAAGTATCTCTAGATACTTATTCTTGGGACGAGATCTAGGTACTGTTATATTTTGACCACGCCACCTACAGATCCCAAAAGCGTCGCATCAATCGTACCGCTATATGTCCTCTCAATCCACGCATCAAACTCCTCGAACAACTTCATAGCAATCCCACCCTCTGCCTTGACTGCCTTCTTCCCAGGCCACATACCCTTTTCTTGGAGGCCGACAAAGTTAACAGATAGCTTGCCGTCAGGATTACCTGTATCCAGTTTCAGTACGAGGTCAATTGTCCAGGTGTCTTTGCCGTAGAAGGAAGCCTCTTTGACACGGTGACGCGCGTACTCGTTCGGTGGATTATCGTCTAGATTCCATTTTAGGACATGTGCGTCGAAGGCGACGACTAAATGAAACCAAAGATCAGAGCCTGTAAACTACAAAGACCTCGCGCGGTAAACATACCCGTCCAGATGAGCCCTGGATGGTCAATCTGCAGCGTTAAGTTCCGCGTCCCAGCAGCAAGATCCTTGACGTCATTGATGGCCGAGATAGAAAAACCGTTTCCCGGGACTGTCCAAGGCGACACGTACGAAGGATCAACAGGGAGAAATACTTTATACATTGTGAGGAACTGTATAGGATGTCAGAACGTCATCCCTCAGAAAATCAGAAAACTAACTGCTGAGAAGGGATATAGAGAATCCCATTCCGGATTGTAATCATCCATAGCTACAGGGGCGAGAGCAACAGATGCATTATTAGTGTTGGTAGCCCATCCTTGGACGAATTCCCCAACACTGTTCGCCAGCAAGTCGAACCCGGGTGCCCCGTCTGCCGACGCGATGTGCAGAGAGTGCTCGTGGGTGGTTATCTGCAGGTCGTGGAAAGTGAGCCACAAAGATCAATTGAAACCAGAGGTTGAAATACGTACATTTTCTAGATGAAGGACGAACAGCCGCTTTTGATGCATAGCATCAAAAGGTACTCTCATCGCGAAGACTGCGACCAACACTGCAGTAACGATGCTCATGAACACGACACCGCGTCGGAGGGCTCTTGGACCGAATCGATGTGCAAGAGGTATAACGAGTGGGAGTGACAAAGCACCAATGCTTGCGACGATCGTAGCAATCAAATTATCCGCCGGGGCATCTGCACCAATCCGACCAGTCTATGATCAACACAACATGAGATCTATATCGCACAAAACCAGAGAACGATCACACCAAAGGAACAAAAACCTCCACAATAGGCATCAGCAGTAAAACACCACCGAACAGCGGGAACGCCTGTCCAAGGGCGTAAGTACCCAACGCGATCTCGTTTGCGTTGCCGCTGAAGAGCGGGTTCAGAAGTGCAGCGATAAAGATGGGGAACGAGGAGAGGAAAAATACGGCCGCAGAGCCAACACCGAGAAGCTGTACTATAAATGCCAAGCCGGTTTGTAGGAGAAGAAGCGCGGTGAATACGGTGTGCTCGCTGATGTGGCCGATGAGGTGTTGCGAGAGGAGGGCGCCTGGGGGAAGGGTGAGAAGTTAAAGAAGTCGGGAGAAAAATGGGAAGAGGGTGTACGTACCGAGGAGTGCAGCGGGTGCATAAAGAACAATAGCAGAATATTCGTTAGCGAACCAACTCATGCTTTTCCCCAGCACGTAGCTCAACAAAAACGCCACGACGTTCGGAATCAACAAGGTGCCCACCAGACCCGCGATGACCGCTACTGCACCCTTTGCTTGTCCACCCCAAATTGTGCCTCTAGGCGTAGGGTTCTTATAAGTTGATGTGACGAAGAGAATGGATGCTATGAAAAGGGAGGTGTAGATGATCTTAGCAGTTGTGAAGGAGTAGATAAAGAAATGCCCTAGGTAGGAGTAGAATACAGTCGTGGGACGGGCATACGTTGTCAGGGTGGGTATAGGTGAGCCTTCCGCTGAGAGGTAGCGGAGGAGAGCTAGAGAGTTTTCGGCCATGTTCTGTCACAGTGGGAAGAATGTTAGATTTGAAGATGAGTAGGACAGAGGGAGGGAGAAGTCACCTGTGCTACTCCGGGTTGAATGTTCTCTACTAGATCCTGAAATGGTCAATGTGAGCGTCATCGAGCTCTGGGATTCGAATTCACCTTTCGCATGTGATAGAGGTAGCTGTTTCCAACAACCGCCATCTTTGGAGCAGCAACAGTCAAAAGGGAGGCCAAGAAGATATGATAGATGAACCTTACATCGAGACCGGTAACATTCAAATACTGCTCGAACTGTCGAAAGTCAGTGCTAGCAGCTGTAAGTTCACTTCAAGCAGGAGGTCGGAGTGGGACTTACTCAGACATGATGATACCAGAGCTAAAGATGTCATTGGCAAAGACTGTTCCGTAGGGCCTGGGTTGATTTTCATCGTCAGTAATCACGAGTGTACAAAGGCAAAGGACGGACCTAGGAACATGGGAATAGGCCTGGATCATTTCTTCCGAGGTGGCTTGGAACAAGAGTTCACGTCCACTTGTTCCGGCTGCTTCAAGGTTGATGACGGCGCGTACGCTGAGCCGTACATTACACATCGTTAGACAACGGCAGTGATAGCGAAGGGAAACCAATGCTCACGTCGATGCGATCGGGTGTTGAGTTGAAAAGAGATGAGATGCATCTTGTAGGGACTCTTCGGCATTATTGAATACTTTGGACGCGTCAGAATGAGAGAGACGCGTCGGGGCAGGTACTCACACATGATAATAGCTTGTTTCGGCGACCAGTCTGGTGTATTGATGAGCACCCGCATGCATTCTAGCATGACTCCGACAGAAAGAGCATCGTCAGCTGCTCCTGGGCTGGGAAGGGTACTATCCAAGTGCGCATTGACAAGTACTGCATGTTCTTTTCCCTCCGGTGTACCATCAGAGATACGTACAATGATGTTCGTCAGGTCCACGTAGGTCTTGTAGAGGCGCTTGCTCATCATGTCAAACCTGCGCGTTTCAACAAAGTGTTCCGCCGTTGAAAACGTGCGCGACAAACGTACCTATGACTGCCGCTTCCTTCCTGTCGCCAGACTTCGCACTCGAGCTTCCGTCCCGTAGCCGCGACGACCTCTTCACAGTTGCGTTTGACAGCCTCCGCCTGCTGTACCATCCACGCATCCGCCAATGCATGCTCTGATGTCCCCACAGTCCGATACCCAATTTCCTCCGAAAGATATTTTGCGAAGCCGAGAATCCGGGTTTCTGATATTTGAGGTAGGTTAGTGACGGGGTCAGTCCTATGTTCACTGTATCAGAAATTCACAGAAGGCCGCAAGTTGAGGTGCTCACAGATCTGTCAATGGTTCGGGAAGTGCTACAGAAAAAGACAAAGAAGGAAGCAATGTGTCGTTAGCCACGTTCCACCGAAGCCTGAGTCACGCGTACTGGAATGCTGTTTATACGCAAGATACGGGGCACATATGAGGACAGGCGCTAAGAAGAGAAGAGAGCGAATGGGGCCCCAACGAGGGGCAGACATGGTTGGTTGAGGTCCGGGGACAGTTCTGAGCTTGTATGTATGTCACAACCAGCTTCCGCACGCAGCCAGCTTCCGGAGCTAGTTCATGATGTGATCGCCGGGCTACATAGAATTTCTATTGAAAAGAGATTGGCTTCAAGGGATAATCAGGCAGGGAAGCCTTAAGATGGTTTGGATCCTGTCATTTACGGTAATCCTTTATAAGGAACTCTCTAGGGATATATAGCTTTCTCTCGAATGTCAATATCAGAACAGGCAAAGACTCTAAAACATTCAACAAGGACTTTTGCAGCGCTAGCTATGTAGCTGCAGGAGGCACATCCCGAAAAACTTGCAACGATTTGTTTTCCAAAAAAAAAAAGATAGAATTCACTCTCAACTATCGCCAGTATCCCCAACCCTCCTCCTCCGACTAATCTTTCCAGCCTCTCTCCACCTCCTCTTCCACTCACGCGTCAACTCAACCTTCGACTCTTCCCATCTCTTCCTGATATCTTCCTCTGTCCCCGTTCGATAAAACTCAACAGCCGGATCGCGCCAATGCCACTTATTTTCCATCGCCACGTCGAAAATGTCTTTAGGCCTTGCCTTAGTGCTCGACCCTGCAGATGAGGGATGCGGGAAGAAGAGGGGGAGCTTAGAGTTAAGCTGTGGTGCGATGTAGGTTGGTGCAGGGATGGTAGGGACGATGGTAGTAATGGTGGTGTGGGTAGGTTCTTGAGGGTGCGAGTGCTCGGGTTCGATAATGGCGAAAGGTATCTCGTCGTCCAGTTCGAGATCGAGATGTCCAAGAAGAGAGAATCCAGCTGTCGAAGGCAATTAGACTAAGCTCGTGACATCTGATGACATGCATACCATCCTCTTCGCGTGGCGCAAACAAGTCTTTGAGTTTAGTAGCCTGTTGTTTTTCAGCGGAGGGTTGGTGGGCTGGTACTTCTACTTCTACTTCCATGACTTCATCAGGCGTTTCCTCTTCCGTCCGCTTGTCAAATGAAACTGTTGCGGTATCAGCATTCAACGCCACGACCTCAAAGTCTCCGTCATCTTCAGCATCTATCACCATCCGATGGCGTTTTGCAATCTCGGTTTCGTCAACGTCAGAATCAACGCTTTCTTTACCGACCCAGTCCTCGTCGTCTTTATTTCCAAAGAGAGACGCGAGAAGATCGAGAGTTTGTTTCTTCTCCGCCACGATGTCGCTGTTATTGTCGGGAATGGATACGATAGCAGGCGTGTTGACCAGGGACAGCGGTACGGGAGGCGGAGTGCTCCCTTTCGAGGAAAGTGCATTCTCTGATTCGTCCATCACCTCCTTCGCTGGGACTTCTGCCTCTTCATCCTCCTGAAGAACCTCCATCTCGCTCTCATCAGACTCACCCTGTGTGTCCAACTCCACCTCCTTCGCTTCCCCCTGCTTTCCCACACCCATCATCTCCATATCTAAAAACATCCCCTTCAGATGCACACTCCCATACCTCGTCATATCAATCGTCCTCCTCCTCGCACGCGCGTCAGGTTCTCTCACCCTCTTTGTCTTCACCTTCGCACCTTTCTTCCTATCTTCGCTTGGAGGCAAAGGATGGGAAGGGCGCATACGCACGGGTCTCAAGATCCTTCCAAGGGGAGTAACAGTCCACCCGCTTCGGCTATCGACGTTCTCGGAGGTGACGAGGGACATGTCCGCGGCTTCCACGCCGCCATAACGTCTCTGTTTTTTCTTGGGCGGCTCAAGGGATGCTGCTTCACGCTCCGCAGCCAACCTAAGTGTTGTTCCATTAGAAACATAGAAAACAGAGATAGAGGCTCGATGCACACCTCTCCGCAAAATCAGGTTTGGCTTCGCCAATTCTTAGTTTCGCACCCTTCCAGGTGGATCCACTGAGTAAATTAAGACCTGAAATCTGTTCAATGATCAGATTGCCTTGAACGGCCCGGGTAACTTGACAAACATCTAGAGAGCTTCGACGAAGTCGTTTCGAGGGTTATATAGCCGAATTTTCGTGGTTGGCCTAGGCCATCTGAGAGCCCAAATCCATCGACGGCTTTGACAATTCCAAAAGTCGATAGCCGCCTTGAAATATCATCAGATGTCAGTGCTGTGGTAAGACCTGAGATATGCAGCCTTTTAACGATGGTTTCATCCATCAGAAGGCCTAGCTCGCCGTGTCAGGCGTCGAACAATGTCAAAAATCAAGGAAGGAGTTTGTTATGAGAAAAGGATGAATCTGAAGACGATAGCCTCGATATCAAATAACGACAAACTGAACATGACAGAGGTTGGGGAACAAAGATTCAAGAAGTCAAAAGTCCTTTCTTCGACCCTCTTCGCGCTTGACGACCCATGCAGAGCACTCCATTCACAGTGGCGGGAATGTCGTCTTCGACGAGCACACATCATTCGCCAAATCTCACTCCGTGGGGTAGCACAAGTGCTGGCCCCACCCAACTAGGCTCCAGTCTTGGAGAGTCGCTTTCACAGTCTAGAAGCCACTACCAGCCGGGTTATCTGTTGGTGAGACGCGTTAATACGACCTTTGAGTTACATCGTAGCTAACAAAATATGTATAGTCATCACAAAATAACGTAGGACAACTAGACGCGCGAGGAGACATTGTTAACCACAGACTTTATAGACTTCTCCTCAGGGTAATCCACGCGTAGATGAGATGCCTATCGTCAAGACAAAGGCGAAAATGAACCATATGTTATCACGAGGACCATCAGACTTCGGGATGAGTTCAATGTTTGAAAGTACCAGGTATGTGGCCAAGATAGCTGACACTAAAGCCTGCCTAACACGCCTCGTCAGACAGCGAAAAAATCTCGCAGACGAAGACGCGCCACCCACCAATTCCGTCAATGATATTCCTAATGAGGTGGGCTTCGCATCGTCCGCTCCTTTCCGCCCTCAGAGAAGGGTACGTCCTCGCTTCGATCATTCAAAGAAAATCAATTTAAGGTATTATCAGGACTCCGCTGACGATTTGCCATTATTTGCTCGTCGTTCTCAACGTCCACCAGCAACTCCACAACAACCAACACAACCTCACCAGCCAATCTACATCATCGTCTTCGGTTACCCCCCTGATAAATACAGCGCTGCAGTAGAGCTTTTCCAGTCTTTGGGAGCGACCACTGATCCAGACCCTCATTTGGAGATTTCAAATTGCTTCCGTATAGGATTCACAGATCCCGGAGATGCGTTGAGGGCGGTCCGGAAGAACGGAGAGGTTCTCGGAGGAAGCTGGATGGTTGGTGCTAAATGGGCAGTAAGTAACCCTTTGTTAAGCCTCCCCCTCTCCTCCGGACTCTGATTGAATCATTCATTCTATTTTGCAGGACCAAGTACAAGCAGAGGCTGTACTCAGCCAGATCCAGTCTACATCGACACAGGACTCAGAGTCGCCTACCAACAACTCGATGACCGTCGACGAACCCTCGCCCGTCTTGCCGCACAAAGATACTCCAACTGCTAGTCTGAAGGGGACAGCAGGGAAGTACAGCACACCAAGTAAGCTCGTCCCAGCGAGCGCTGTGTTCCGCAAACACAACCCCGATGTCGTGGTGACCCCGCAACCGCAGCGTGGCTGGGGTTCAAACAACCTCCCACGAACGGCGCCGCAATCGGCACCGACTCGTACAGATGCGCCGCCGAATACGAACTCGCCGAATAAGGGAATGCTTGGACAGGTGTCTGATTTGATTTTTGGGTGGTAAGTAGGCTACAGCTTGCAGGTAGAAACCGCAGGGAGGTGAGAGTCAGAGCCGGAGTGATGGTCCTCGTGCCGGTATCCTGTAATTTCATCCTTTCGTTGTTGAGATAATGTTACATAGCGTGCGAAACGCTTGAACAGTTTGAACAATTCAAGTAACTTTGTGATTCTCGAAATTCGAAATCATTCTGACCACGTACGTCGTAACATGCCACCGGTTTTCCCATCGCTATATAGATGACGCTATCTTTCTTGATACTCGGCTTAGCCTGCTCATCCTTGCAGTGACTAATCGCAATGACTCATTTGTCCTGTCAGCCTTATTCAGTGTTTTTAACTTTGGTGGCGAAGGCTATGTAGTCTAAGTAAACCAACAGCGATACATACTTATGTAGAGCCATTGATACGGCAGTCAAGCTTAATTCTACCTCCATTAATCGTCGCAAATCGCCTCGACCTTATTCGCACTCCTCAGAGTCCGTGATTTCCGCAACGTGCAGGTACCGGTGAGGAAGTTTCTAATTATCCGGTGACTTCGAAACCTTTTGAAACTCGCGGTATGAGAACCCCAGGTCAAAAAGCCCGATTTCTGCGTGGGTTTTTAAATACATACATGTGGTTCGGACACATTGTGCGCACCGATCATTCATATGTAGCGCGCGCTCTTTTGGAGTCTTATTGCCTTCTCCGTTCGCGCCAATCAGACCATCGTCATGGACGGCAAATTCTACATCCATAGAAAGGTACTACATACATACACACATACGACTTGTTGAAGGTCATCATATCTACCATAACACCGGCGGGAGATGTCCCATGCACAATAATCATTTTTTAAGTCAGTGATGTGTTGAATGATATGTTCCGTTCAACGTCTTCTTGCTCCGTAAGATCATGGGGCGATAGATACTCCGGCTGAATAAAAAATCAACATATTAAAACTACGTGGGGCAGGCGCTGATTTTGCTTCCCAATCCCTCCAAAGTGGCGTTGGCAAGTTCAGGGGCACATTCCCGGGCCGATCACTATCTTTTCCTACTTACCGCGGCGCCCGGCGGTTGCAATTCAATATGTATGTATGTATATATGTATTCAATTTCCATTACAGAACGTGAGAATCTTTTCAACTAAAATTCTGGAAGTAATCAGTGCACTTTTACGAGATCACATGTGGCGCACCTCAAGCAATTAGGTGTGCTCGATTCTTTGTTCAGTTCGTTCAGTTTGCTTCTCGTTTACAGTGCGGACTCCGGGGAAATTACCACGAGCTGTGAACAGAGAATTGAGGATAAGTACCAGTTCACCAAAGTTCGCGATGTCAGTTCGACGACTTTCTGCTGCGGGGTTTGAAATCATTCTTTCCTGCCGCAAGCCTGCCGAGCCTTCCCTCATTGATCAATCACGATAACTTTTGTCTCCTACAACGGTCACACAGTGCTTTCGAGTTGCTCTATCTCGTCTTTTACACTCATGTATGTACATATATTACTATTGTGTGTAACTCTGTATAATTTCGATGCTTCGGGTCAGCTCCACTTGCAATTTGACGTTCCTGAATTGACTGTGAAAATTTGCTAAGCTCCTCTCTTGTCCTTAGGCATGTTGATGGTTAATTGACTCATCGAGGATGAGGATGATATTTCTCTATCTCATGAATACATATCTAATCTCTATCGAAAGGAGAAGTTGAACAAGAGTTCACCGGCTTTTCAAATTCGGTAGTTCATCAGGGATTGCATTTGTCAAAAAAAGTGAACTGAACGAAGTGAACAGAGAATTGTACCCCTATTACTTCGACTGGTCTGGACCCATCCTGTGCTTCCTTATGTGGCTTAGAAAAATCACGTCAAGGCAGACACTTTGATAACCCCAACTTGAAAGACCCGAGAGTAAGTATCCTTTCACTAGGTTTTTCGCTGGACAAAGCCTCTGTATGTATCACCTTTGGCTATATCCTAATCCAGATATTTGTCCGGTGGAATCAACATGACCCTAATTTATGGAAATGGGCCATAAGGGCGTTAAAATCGCTCGGCGTGTTTCAGAAGGCTCGACCGAGTCCAAGCTTCCATGGATGCTCTAGGACAAGAGCTTGATTATTTCAGCACTCATGTCACTCGAGAAATTTTTATATTCCTCACAGTTTTTCTCTGTTTGCAGTCAGTCTCCGAGAGGTGTCGGAATGTGAAAATATGATCCGCATGAAGTCGGCAAGTTGTTCTACATAAATCAAGCACATATTTACTTACAAGAGAAGAGAATACAAGTCCACAGCCTCGGCTCGAAAACAGACCTGATGATACAAGTCGATCTGCACATCCACGATGCACCACATACATATATGCCTGTCCGTACTAAGTATATAAATAGTATTAGAAGCCCGTGACCAGCTAGCCGACGGCAATGAGTGTGAACTTATAAATTGGTCAAAAATATTTGTCATTGTTATTTGACAAGCTTTACATGACTCATACAGCTGGCCACTTATTCCCACCTCTCGGTAACTCTCATGAACTCTCATAGAAAACTCTTCGACCTATTGAGGATACCAAGGTCCTGGTTAACCTCCGAACCCGCGATATGCGGTCCAGATGCTGTCGTGATTGTCTCTACTGAAAATACGACGAGTACCTGTTCAACACGTGGCACCCTCGTGGCCAAGAAGCGGCAATGTGATCCCGACAATGATATTACTGACTCAAATTGGGAGGTAAGAACCTACAGAATGTACCAAATGATATGATGGAATTCTTTCAAAAACTGAAAATATTACACCCGCTTGCATTCGTATTCTAATTTCGCATGCAATAACAGAATATGCGTCGGAGAAAGTCTGTTCTTCGTCAGGTTTAATGATCATCTACTATAGATTCCGCGTACCTCGCCTCTGGCCCAAGTGGAATGGTTTGATGCCGATGCAAGCCCTCCTATACAATTGTCGACCGGTCAGTTGACAATTACGCCTAAAATTAAGTCACAGATGTTCTGGGCGCGACCAAATCGTGGGATCTCTATTCGGTCATTTCCCGTCCCCCCATGAAGTAGTAAGACTTTGGCTGCTTCTGGTCATCGCAGAGATTTCGAACCCGTCAAGTGTTCTCATTGGGAGACCCTACTCCCAACGTCATTGTCCGGTCAAACCGTGTCTTTTTCTGTTACCATTGATGTTCAAAATGTCCTGGCTTCCTCGTTTGAGAATCCCCGCTCTCTTTAAATTGCGGTATAGGTGGGGATCATCTTCGTCAGGTCTTCCAGGTGGCATGGGCTCTAGATACAGATTTCGTATCATTATCTGGTGGGTGGCTATTCGACAGATATGATTGACTCTGACCATCATTTAGTGGAGCTGGCATTGGTGGCTTGACTGCCGCAGGTCACTCTAGCCGGTACTCTTGTTTGCGGTGCACGCTGACTTGTTTGGAATACATCAGTTGCTTTATCGGCATATCCTGACATCGACGTTGAGGTATACGAAGCCGCCACACAACTCACTGAGGTCGGCGCTGGAATCGGTATATTCCCCCGTGAGAAATGGTAGATTTGATATAGTGAATCCGCACTTACACTCTCATAGGTCCATGGAGGGTCATACAGAAATTGGGTATGGAAGAAGAGCTACTAAGATGTTCTGAAGTCAAGCGAAAAGAAGGGCCAGGTATACTTGCTCTCTTCGCGCCGCGATAATTTATTTGCTGAGACCTGCCATCTTATAGTACCTTCCTTTAGGTATCGGAAGAGTGACCAGGAGTCAGGATTCGACTTTTACACTTTGATGACGAATGGTACATCCTCAAACAACCGATCCGCGATCTTCGACGTTTATTTTTACATGCATTAATAGGCAACTTGATCTTGTTACATCGGGCAGACTTCCAGCGGGTTCTTCTTGAAAGACTACCCAAATCGTATAAAATCCACCTCAATAAGCGCCTTCGGTTCTATACACAGCGGTCCTCTGGCCCAATCGAAGTCGTCTTTGAGGACGGTTCAACAACCACTTGCGACGTGCTCATCGGCGCAGACGGACTGAAATCCGCGGTACGAAAGAGTCTTCTCACTGAGCGGGCCGTTCGCGCACGTTCAGAAGGAAGGCATGGGGAGGTTGCCAGCATACACGCTGCTATAGATCCAGTGTGGAGTGGTACAAGTGCCTATCGAGCGTTGATATCCTCTGAGGATCTGAGGCGGATTGCTCCTGATCATAAGGTCTATACGCGACCAACCCAGGTATCTCGATCGCCCTCTCCGTACATGTAACGTTGCTGACGATCATATCAACTCCAGTACCTGGGGAAGAATGGTGTAAGTTATCTACTCGCTCAGTGGACCAGCACAATCAGCTGATCGCCAGTCCTTTGTAGTACATAATAGCCTATCCTGTTTCTCTTGGGAAATATATTAACTTCGTCGCATTCATTGCGAGGCATGACCTCGAGTATTCGGCATTTGATGGGCCTTGGTTCTCGCCCGTAGATCGTGCTGAATTCGCTGGTCACTTCTCTGAATGGGAGTTAGAAGTCCGGCAGCTCATATCGGTCGGCGCTTTTTCTTCTATCTCG
Organism: Termitomyces titanicus; assembly: GCA_017657335.1. Lineage (NCBI taxonomy): Eukaryota > Fungi > Basidiomycota > Agaricomycetes > Agaricales > Lyophyllaceae > Termitomyces > Termitomyces titanicus. The sequence continues at coordinate 8,824 of JAGGAX010016767.1, read as the reverse complement.
CAACTGCATCTGACTAATATGGACTAACAGTGTGTCAGACAGCCCCTTCGGTGGGCCATCCATACTATAAAACCCTTGTCTACTTTTGTCTCAGGTGGTGTTGCGGTACTTGGTGATGCGGTATACATAGCATTCATTCCAGTTTCTTCTCCTTACTTATGAAATTAGGCACATGCCATGGCGCCACATCAAGGATCAGGTGCAGGTCAAGCCATTGAGGTGCGTGTCCTTAGCTGATTCATGAGTCAGCCTACTAAATGTAATTTGAAGGACGCTTACATTCTTTCCACCGTTCTCGGACACTCTTCTACTAATCGGAACACAGTGCATCGCGCACTGCACGTCTTTGATACGATCCGTCGCCCTCAGGCACTACAAGTTGCAGCGAGATCGCGACGTAATGGACAGCTTTTCACCCTCCACGATTATCATTTGGACGGATTGTCTGGTGATGCTTTGACAAAAAGATTAAGGCGGTTGAGCGAAGAATTTACGAAAAACTGGGAATGGACGTGGACGACCGCCATAGAGGATGCAAGGGGAGAAGCTTTACGTTTATTGGAATCATGACAATCATTAAATTCTGGATTAATGCATACAGGTACCCCAACCTCTAGTGTAACTATTGTATTGTACTCTTATATCCCTACTTACGACGATTCAAGAGACGACTACTGAGGTAACATTAAGTATTTCGATCGAAACCATCGCAGGGTAAGAATGAGGTATTTTCACCAGACCCATCTCCCAATCTTCGTCCATAGATAGACTCATAATCTCATTTGCACCGCCAGCTTCATACCATGTGACTTTGAGCGAGTTCAGAAGCCTTCAGTGGTTATAAGACGCGTGCGCCCATGGATCTGTTAGGATGGAATAGAAATAATGTATCGGTTTTAAGATTTTATTGCAAGAGGGAAATCTACAAGGTGTCAATGGAATCGCGATCTTATCTTATCAGCTACGATTACACTTTTTCGTCAACAGACACTCGGAAATTAGCCAGCCATTCCTTCATGGGTAAGCGTAAACCTCGAGGCGGTCTGACTGGAGTGTCTCAGTTTGCTTTCAAGCACGTCGAGAACTTGATAACTTCGACCAACGACAAAGAGACAACATCCGAAACTACAACAGCCGTCGAGCGACCGTCAAAACGTCACAAAACGGAGTCCTACGATATAGAAGGAGAGAAGGAACAGAAATGGGTGGAAAAATATGATGCAAGCGGGCTTGTGCCTCATTATACGGATCCTTCGGAAGTACCGGAAGATCTGCAAAAATGTACGTGGGTGATTCAAACCCACTGATTGATGGCTTATGATTTTCTGAAGATTTTGCACAACGAGAACGGTACTTTTCGCGTTACTCTCAGCCTCCAGGTTGCCTTTTGGACCGAGAAGGATGGTATAGCGTCACACCTGAACTTATTGCAGATCAAATTGCAGAGCGATGTCGATGTGACACTATTCTAGATGCATTCTGTGGTGTTGGTGGCAATGCCATCGCATTTGCGAAGACGTGTCAGCGAGGTGTGCCTTCTCCAAATTCGTCACTATATGGGATGGATGAGAAACTTGTCTATTAGTCATCGCCCTCGACACTTCACCTGTCCGACTTGCTCTTGCGCGGCATAATGCGCAGATATATGGCGTAGCTGACCGAATAGAATTCATTTTGACCGACTATATTGCCTTCGCGAAGGCTCATACTACCCTTCCACATTGCCAACGCAACCGTCAAATCGATGTAATCTTTCTCAGCCCTCCGTGGGGAGGGCCTTCCTACTTGTCGGGATCTACCCCGGAGTCGACCGACCTTCTATCACCACCGTCAGATGGCGTAGGCGATGGTATGGCAACTGAAGAACACCCCTCTTACTCGCTTTCATCTATACAGCCGATAGACGGATTGGCACTGTTTAAACTGAGCAAGCAGATGACGCCCAACATTGCATACTATCTTCCTAGAAACACACGCTTGGACGAAATAGCGCGTTTGCTGGAAATTTTACCTGCTGGTGAGATTAGGGATACCAAGTCCAATGCTTTGGAACATGTGGAAGTCGAAGAGGAATGGATGGGATCAAAACTCAAAGCCCTGACATGTTATTTTGGTGGTTTGGTTGCTGGTCAGGAAGCCTTGTTCTGACCGCTTGCTCTTATTTCTTACATGTCCGTCGATCGGGATACCTTATATTCTTTGATGATATGATAGAAAAGTGTTTCAAACAGGTGTGGTCCAATGAGTTTATCAACCAATTCGTCTTCTTTGGTTATCACTGGCGTTCTGGTGAACGCAGCAGGTTTTTCGCAGGGAGAACAGACTTAAGACCAAGATAGATCGTGAGTGACTCGGGGAGCGCTAGCGTAGACGAACTCTGGTGTCAATAGATTTTATCTGCATCTACTATATAGCTTACAGTGGAAAGTCAAAAATGACCTTTTTGGTTACTACTTGGTTAGGGCTCGATCAATCACGGTCACATGAGAGACACGACGTGAGGAACGCGATGCGCCTGGCGCCTGGCGGTGACCCCCAAATCATCAGCGAGTTAACTCGAATTTCATGACTGGTGCTCAAACAACTTGAAAATAGATTATATTCACATCATACGTTTGTTGTAGTATATTCGGAAGCAATTTGGAGGAAACACATCTGCATATTAGAAGGCAGGCCTGTATTGAAGTGTCTTTTTTTGAGAAAAATATCAGTTTAAATCTCCATCGGGGTCAGCAGCATCGAAGGCGGGACAAAGTGCATCCCAAGATGCTAAATGTGTGGATAAGAGAATGCCAGTGTGATAAAAATGATAAATCTTACATGGAGGGTCAAGTCTGGCGACATCTGGCGCATCTTCCGCGAACACAATAGCAAGACCACTGGAAAGAAAAGTCACTGCGGAACAAAAATATCATCAAGAACGCGATGAACATACAGATCTAGATGCCAATCAATGTGACTATGATATTATAGAGTAAGATTCGTTTCAATGAAAAATTAGAAATCAACAAACCAATGGAAAATCCAAGGGCCAGGGTTGTCCGTCGTGAATCGAATTGTTACATTATCACTCGTGGAAGGGCCTGTAGAAACGACATCGCGTCGAACCTGTAGGGAGGTTTCATTTAGCTTTTGCGAATACAAGTCAAAGTATCCTACGAACAGGATTCGCAAAATTATATGCCGAATTATTGGCACTTCGAATGACGGAGAAAGCATGCTGCGAGAAGGATGATCAGCGTTTCAATAAAGATAATATATCTAATCTATGGTACCCCGTGAAGATGGAAAGGATGCTGAGAAAGCCAGTTCAGCGACATTTCACGGAGGTCAGAGTATACACCTACAGGAGCTCCGGGAGTTCCTCCAGGAATAGAAACTTCGATAACCTTATTCCTGGGCAAAGTATAGACACTACCAGGTGGAAGAAGATCCTGAGGGGATTTCGCACCGCTCAGAATTTGAAGAAGGACAGGCACAGTGGGTGGAACGAAGGGGGCACCATTGACACTGAACTGCACCTTGACAGAGTCAAACACAATGGCGAGGTTGAGAACGACGTCGGCAGCTCCTGGAGTAGGCACACCAGGCGCAGCAGGATTGGCAAGAGGATGGAGGTTAGTTTCGAGGAGCGGGTTTGTATTGGGGGTTTGAGTAGTGTTCGGGTCCCTCTCAGGCGCGTTCACGTAGCGCAGGATAGCAGTGTTGATGCCTTCAATGAACGGCTTATTTACGCTGGACGAGGGTGTAGCACGTATCCAGTAATTATTAATGGGCTGGTTGGCTTCTAAGACAAAGGAGTAACGTTGGCCGGCAAAAATCTGGATCGAGTCAACAGTCAGGGGCTGTACACTGTTCCCATCGGCTTCAATGATTGTCTAAAAGAAATAATAAAAAATAAAAATAGAACACGGTCTAGGACATGCCAGGACTATCCAACTCACCATCGTGTGTCCGTCAACAGAGAAAAAATAGTTGGGATCACATGAGATGGAGACAAGACGGAAACGATATCTTAGACCCTCCTGAACTGAAATCACGGCAAGAGATGAGGCAGGGCCACTAGATGTGCGACCCTTGCCGTTGATCAATGTAGAATCAAACGTAGGAACTGGACCAGCTGCGGGAGCAGGAGTATGATACCTGCGAATTGAGGTAAATAGAGGAACAATTCAAGATAAACTAGCATACCAGTCAGCGAGCGTAATCACCGTATCATCTTCGAAAAGTGATTGAATGTCAGGTCACTGATGACAACCTCGATAACGAAGAACAACGAACCATTGTCAATGTCGTATCTAGAAAGATACATTAGTAAAATTAGCGGTTGATTTTGTAGATTGTAAACGAGAAAATTCACAGGTGTTTATGAGGGTCATGGGGATCGTAAATGACCAGAGCTCCTCGTAGACCATCGCAATACTGAGTCGCTAAAGATAGACATTAGGTCACTATTAATCATGATATTCTCTGCACGTACAATAATGTGAATGGTACCAGAATGTTCCAGCCTGACCGGGAGCTTGGAAATCATAAAGGAACGATTGCCCAGGTATAATCGGGCACTGCGTCACGCCGTCTGGACCGTCGGCCCAAGGAGTGCCTGCCTGAAATAACCCATGCCAATGCTAGGGAAGGCTTGGTAAGCCTGCGATAATAACGAAATGGAAACAAAGTTAACAATGCTAGTCGCTTTACGCATTGTGCTATCGGTGAGAGCGTCTATGACATTAAGTTTGAAGTTGGCATTCTTCGGAACTCAATCAGTCCTGTCAGTTTCAGTCGGACAAGATTGCCATTCACCTTGTTCGCTGTGATAAGGGGACCAGGAAAACTGGCACTCGCGGGACTCTGTCCGGCCAACACTGCCCTACAAAGCATGAATTAGACTACGACAAAGGATGAGGCTGAGGGGCAAACGATCGATTGAAGCCATCGGGTGAGATATCCTTATTTACGATGTGCAGGTCTGTACTTGGCCCGATCCCACCATACACAGCGGAAAGAAAAGAGAGGACGAAGATGGTAGAGAACCGCATTGAGTCGTTGGAAAACGGAGCCTGTGCGCTCAACGCCTTCTTTTTTATATCGCCATTGTATAACAGGTTGATGATAGCTTGATTCTGTTCATCACGGATAAGGCACACGAAAAACCTCTGTGCCGGTTCGGGTAGTCTCAATTCATGGGCGTCGACTTTGACCGAGGTAAGACCCTGATACCTCGGCCTCGTGAAGAATCGCCATGACATTTACGTATACTGATTAACACGAGGTTTGTGAGAAGAGGCACTTACTTATCATGGACGAAGAGAGCATACCGTGATTCATTTTCCGGGCGGACATTGATGGGTTGGAGCTTTCTGATTCGACGGTGATCCTTGGCAGTCGGATTCGATGATCGCAGCTGTGTACATAGTTGACAAATCCATGTAGGTCTTAGGTGAACAAAGGGTATATGGCAAAGAGCCCTCACAAGTCCTCTAGAGGTGCGACCATGTTCTAAGTTTCAAGTGTCACTCGTATTCATATCTGTTATTGCTCTGTACTCCCAGACGTTATGGTACCGGTCAAAACTGAATTCTCGTCGATTATAGACGGAAGTCAGGGCAGCCCGGGCCGATACGCCTGTATTAACTGTTGAGAGTCTACACACCACCACACCTGTAACAGTAACGGCGTCAAGGTTCCTGATTTCAAACAGTCTGAATGATAATCTGGATGAAATCACCTCAAGCTCCGTAGTCTCCCACAAAAGGTAAGTCAAGATTGTACTGAGAACCATCGCATGCAACAATTGTTTAAGTAGCGGGCGTTGATATAGAGATCCAAGACGATACATATGCGGTTGTTCGCACCTGAATCCAACAAATGTCTCTAAAGTGGAAAACCATGAGACTGCTTGCTTACCGACCCCCCAGGGCCGCCATTCTTCGATCATACTGAAGGGAGAAATCAATACTTATATGCATTGCCTAGGCATTCATGTCCAGAGGTGGTCAGACCACTGTCAAGTCTGCGGGTCATGCCCACGCCGCAAGCCCGATGGTGATCGTGTGCCGAGTCTTGGGGGGTTCAAATAGCGTAGATTATGACGCCGATCAAGTCAAGTACGGAGAGGAGTAAATTTCGATTGATATTGAATTGCCTGACGTCAAAAAACAGTGTCATGATCATGTTCGTGGAGTTCAACGTAATGGACTGATAGGTTTCGAGAAGAGAGTCAAGGATTTTCTGTTTGAAGCAAAAGCCCAACAAGAACGTACCACATAGGAAAATAATCTGTAAACTTAATGTTCCAACCCTATGAATGTCGACTTCACACCACGTTGATTTCCAGCTACGAAGGTCGGCATTTTGACTCAACCTTCGGGCAAAGAAAATAGAACGGGCAAAAGATCGTGCCAAGCTTTTGCAAAAGATATTGGCAAAGTCTTAGAGAACACCATCAGGCTTTCCGTGGGACATAGAAATAGTCATGATATCTTCCGCGAACATAACGGCAAGACCACCGATTTGTGTCAACATGAGAAAATCGAAAGATAACATGACTCACACTTGATATGGTTATCGACATGGCCTTGACAAAATGCACCAATGGAAAATTTGTATAGGGGACAGCATTGTCGGTCTTGAAACCGGATGTTCTCTCCTGCAACACGGCCCCTAGTGCTGACAAAGTACATCGTTGAGATTATGTTTTTTCACGGATAGCACAAAGTCACGGCTGATATAGCCGCAGGTCGAGCTTCCCGAAATGCCTACGAAGGATAATGTATGTTGAAGATCTATAAGCAGGAATTTCAGGAATAGTAACGAGCTTTACTTAGTGTCATTATCAAGGTCAAGATCGAGTTGTGAAACCTAGGGTAGGGTTGCGTAAAAAACCTGCGGGGGGTTATTTTACCTAGTAACTTACAGGCCTAAAATTTTTGGAGTTTCTTACATGTGTTAATTCAAGGCGTCGAGAGGGCGAGGGTGAGAGGAAGGATGGAGGAAACTTGAGATGTGAAGACTTAGGATGAGGTCGATTTAGTTTGCGGGAAGAAATATAATTTCTCGCGTCCAGAAAGTTCTCGAGCTCCAAAACCCGCTCGATGGAGAGGGGCCGGAAGCTCAAGCCATGGCAGTGTAGCCTCGTAGAGCCGGAGGTTCGAAAGGGGCGAGATGAGTATGGGCCAAGTGAAGGAGAGATGACAAGTAGAGAATTCTGATCGGGTCGTTTTCAATATATAGCTTGTATGCGTTGCTGCGCCACCGGCCTAGGAGCTGGATTTCATAGTCCGAGTAACCCGCTGTGGCTGCGGCTGATGCTGCTCCTCGGAAGCTACGACCTGCATAGAGTGCTGTAGTGAAGCCTGCTGACAATAGTGCTTTGCGGATGGTATTGACGAAGTAAGAATATGTAAGTGCTTTGCTCTCTGGCTGCTCAAACAGGGGGCTGTCATTGTTACGGGGAAATTCGGTGAATAATGCAGCTATGGGGCAGGTTGGACGGCCTGGCGCTGCGGCTACGGTGATGATGACTCCCTTTTGGAATGGGTCCGTTTCGGAGGTGGGGAGGGTGAGGCGTGCATGAGTTGTGTTTGGGAAGTCCGGTAAGAACTGAATGGAGCCTCGAGAAAGGTTGAGGCTGGGGCTGTACTTGCCACCTTTTCCTACCGTGAATTTGCTGCTGCGGAGCAAGCCAGAGTACGCGAGGCAACACACGGCATATACTGTTGTGTGACCGGCTGTGGATCCTGGTTTGAGATGGGCGAGGAGGGTGGTGAGGATGGGGAGAGTGATGGGTTGGACCGGTCAACGGTCCTGTTCACCGTGGTATTGCTTGATGCCGCGGATGATCCGCTGAACAAGCAGGGACTCTGTTGCGGAGAAGGAAAGGTTGGCGTCAATATGTAAGGAACACACCGCTGATAAGTAAGCCTTGATTGTCTTGGGCTGAGGCTCGCAACCCATGAGAGTATTGCGTTCTCAGACGCCGGGAAGATAGAGCCATCGGGGTTGTACAGGTTATTGAGCTGCACGTGGAGGAGGAATTGCTGCTGTCCCATAGAGTAGGTTCGCTGAGTGCTGGAGGCAAGTCTGTGCCATAGGTAAAATGCAACGGTTTTGGAGTGGTGCCAATTTTGCTCATACCACCAAGATGGAGGCGCTTCGAGCTGGGTTTCTGATTCAGGCAAGGGGCGATTGTGAACATGCGTGAAAAAGAAAAGTGAGACGCAGCATCAGCAATCAAATTCTCGGAGGAAGATAACCACTCAGAAGAGAAGGAAAAATTGAGATGGCAGGCCAAGGCTAGCAGGTGGCGCATGAACTTCATGGTGGGGGCAGACCTAATCAACCTGATTTGGATTGCGTTGAATACCACGTCATTGTCGACATGAAAGACGATGTGGCATCCTGTGAACAAAGTGCCCCAACAGAGGATGGCAAAGAGCACGGCAAACATCTCTTTCACCTGGATGTGTTTGCTGCAGAGACGGCATGGGCAACGGGCTGTGAACCAGTCCGCACCAAGGTGGCCTCCCAATCCCTTGTTGCTACTCGTGTCAGTGTATACGTCGATTCTGTGCCTGGCTGGTGATATGAATTGGACCCCGTTTCAGTCTGGTGTGACAGTGTTCCACCATATAACATCCTTGCTGTCAGGGGACTGTCCGTTCTCCATCTACAGGTCCCACTTTTCCCTTGCCCATGTCTCCTTTTTCCCATTTTCCCCATTTTTTCCATTTCTCTGTTGTATTTCCCTTTTCTCCATTCCATTCTTTCCAGTTGACCCCAGTCCATTTCAGAGCATTGAGAACGCTTGATGCTTAGTCAGCAA
>JAGGAX010016766.1:0-27166 GCA_017657335.1 Termitomyces titanicus | reverse complement strand
TAAATAATTCGGGTATGTACTTGAGTATCATGATGCTGTTGTCGACTTACAGAACTGTACTAGTAGCTGCCCGTACAAGCCGCATCACCGATATACGGCCGTATTCAGCCTACTTATTGGTTCCCATACCGAGTTTGGCTGACTGTCCTGTCGACGAACATGTACGGTCGTGGCCATCCGACGGTTGTAGTACTTGCCCACAAGATGCCCTCAAGAAGTCTTCGGGTTGCACGTTCCGTACTACATAAATACATATCATCTTTTGGGGGGTGTGAAATTCTACTTCAAGTTAGTACGAGTAACTGGTTCGCCATCACGAAGCACCATGTCCTCGCTGTTCTCCATTCTCATGTGCTTTGTGTCTGCGATAATCGTACCCGTTGTTCCATGTGGTACGATCTCCGATAGTGTCTATCCGTGAGTGACCAATGTCCAGTTGACCCCGTTGACCACAAATCCTTCCACAAGCTTCCATTAAAGCATGTGGGTTGTACTGATCTGGCGTATTATTCTTGATCCTCCGATAGAACAAAAATACCTCTTCTATAGTTTTTAAAGCTCGGTTTAAATGGTCTTACGTCTTGTGGCCCTGAGTTATCAAAGATGCTTCCCATCGCTAGGCTTGCCTTGTCTGTCGTGGCTGCGACGTGTCTCCCTCATCTAATTTCTGCAGCGTCGTCTGCCACTGACCCATGTGTCAAAGTCGCAGGAAAGACATTCGTGCCTCCAGCCGATGCTCTCGCGTGCTACAAGGCCTTCCCGTTCAACGAAACTCTGCGACAGAACGTCCTCACAAATGTAGCACGGGTTTTTGACTTTTTCACGTTCGAATTCTACTACTTGAACTCTCCACCGCCATTCCAGGAGTCAACTGTTGACATACGGGCAACAATCGCGAAGTTGAATTCCACTCAATTCGCGGTAAGTCCTGTTCCTCCAAATTTCAGATGCACTAGTGTGGACGGTTGATATAACACAAGACCGACTATGATTTCAGCAAAGCCCTTTATGATTTCACCACCCAAATGAACGACGGTCACACCCGTTCGTATAAACCCTACTCGTTAATGACTGCCGCTTACTTTACCAACGGTCAGGCTGGTTCCCGAACTGCTATACTGCTTATCAGAATGTCCTTCCCACACCTCCGATCACTGTCGAAGTTGACGGGGTCCAAGGCGTTTACATTGCATTTGATGCGGTAGACTTCATCTCTCTCATTGGCACCGACTACACAAGCTTCTTTGACAACATGGGCTTTGACTGGAAGCGCCTTGCAGGCGCCAAGGTCCTACAAATCAATGGCCAGGATCCATATGCATATGTGGACACTATTGCCAGTACAGTTTCTGGAAACTATCTGGACCACGGCGTTAGAGTCAATTCTGTATTTTCCAGCTATCGCATTTCAAACAACGCCTTTTCTCAAAGATTGGGCGATCTTGCTGGGCCTGGGGATGTCACTCAAACCTCACTAACCTTTAGCCTAATCCCTGCCAATTCCACTGTGGCTGAAAACGTCACCGTTCCTTATTTGGCAAATTTCCTTGGTGCACCTTTCACTGATTCAGCTTCCTAGTTAGTTCTCGATAACTCCAACCATGATGCCGGTTTTGATTGATCTTTATGCAGTTGGGAAGCTAATTGCGCAGCAAATTCTGAAACCAATGGTGTAGACTTGAAGGCTCAGCAAACAATGTCGAAGTCGGTGGCAGACAAACGGCGCTTGGCCAGGGGAAACATTATTGACAAGTCAAATTCTAATGCTGTCGGTCTCCCTCCTCAGTTCATACCGAATCTACCTTCTGTTGCAGGGAGCGAAGGAGTCATCAAGTCTTACATTCTTCCAGATAATATAACGGGTGTGGTACGTTGCTAGCTCTTCTTCAATCTTCAATGTCTGACAGTGTTGACCACAAAGATGTTCGTGGGGTCATTTGATGGCGACTTTGACGGATTCCAGGCCGACGTTGTGAGCGCGATCACGGCGTTCCAGAAAGCAGGAGTTACACAACTTCTGATCGACCTGACAAACAATGGAGGTAAACTTCACCCGACATCGTTCTCTGCGCTATGTTTCTCATAAGATCCTCAGGAGGGTTTGTCTGCCTGGGTCAGTTCTTGCACCAATATCTTTCTGGTTCCAACTTTGGCTACCCGTGTGTTTTCATACTTGTGCCCTTTTGTTGTCATACTCACACCAAGTTGTCAAGTGGTTTCGTCTCAAGTGTCCGAGCAAATACTCTTGCTCAGAAGATTATTGCTGCGGACATCAAACTTGGTCTAAACGATGATTTTACCTTCTATACTGGAGACAATTGTAAGCTGGGAACTTATGACTGAGATCAAGCATCTAAGTATGGACAGATGCTTTCTTGAACGGGACACAAATACCTGCTAGCTTCAACTATATCACCCCCTCGGCACCCTTCACTGTCAACGGCCGTTCAGATCCTACATCACAGAGATTCCATGTAAGCCCCGCTCAAGGCATATAGTACACACGTTGATCGAGACCTACACAGGATACATGCGAGCTAGGTTTCTCGCAAAAGGTTCCGGCTGATCCTCCTTTCAATCTAAGGTAACTACTTGTTCGTCTGACACCATCTGTGATGTTGCTAGATTTTGCCACTTTCTAGCAAAGTCGCTATCGGTGAGCCAGTAATCTAGCTGTTCCGTACCTGGTGCAAAACTCATTCCGCACAGTCAGCAATGGCAATTGCGCCTCCACTTGTGCAATGTTCAGTACTCTCATGAACGAGCGACACCAGACCAAGATTGCCGTTTTCGGAGGTAAACCTGGGGAAAATGTGGAGTTCAAGGGTATCTATTTGCATGAATTCATTCTACAGATTCTGTTTCTCATGCTTTTCTTCGTGATTGTCTCAAGGAATGGCTGGTAACCAGGTTCTAGAGTGGGTAGACATTGACACGGAGATCAAGACCGCTGGTCTGAAAGATGTGAGTACATATGTCCTGTAACGTCAATTTGTATCAAGATTATCACAGGATGCTTTGGCCCCTCCTGATCTGTGAGTACGACCCCGAAGAAGATTAAGAGCTGAGACGTTGACCTACTATCTTTTGTAGGCTTGTATCAGGCGACTTCAGGTTCGCATTCGTTTAGTTCCTTCTCAAATCATTAATAAGGCTTATACATTCGGCTAGGCATAATTGGAGGACTGGTCAGTTAAATTTCTCGTCTTTCTATCATTCATTCATACTTAGAACTTGTTCATACAGCTTGGAGTTTCCTCAATGAGAGCGTTCCGATTGGTACGACATAGAACACTTTTCTTGACCTTTAGAAGCATGTTCATAAAATGATTCCACAGCCTACCTTTCCGAGTTACCCTTGCGTGCGTGATGTCCTTTAACATGGACGCCGTTGTCGGTTATTGATATGTGAGTAATAACAGTCAGGTTCCCGTATACCAAGGACACCTATAACAACCCACTGAATTTGTGGACGTTTGCGTACGTGCTCAACATTATATTTAAACACGCGAGCTGTTGCTAAACTATACTAATACAGTGTTTCGAAACTTTTCTAAGCTTGAATGTTTGAACAGTTGTCAAATGGGTCGGCCAATAGTGACTTCGATTCCAATGGAACTATGCACAAGTCCTTGATATATAACGTATTGTTTATTCCATCAGTTTACCACTAGCCAGTTGTACAAGTCAAATGAGGATCGAGGTATGTAAACAATATTCGAGCCGACACGAGGTGATCTTGAGGTGATCTATGTTGATTTTCTTTATTTCTTTTTTGCCGGTCGTGAAAGAGCCATATAAATAGTACATTGCCAATGACATGGTTGCGATCCTATCTCAATTGCAATCGGCCATGATATTAATGAAAAAGCTTCGACAAACAGCAGAGCCAGTTGTATTTTCCTCCCGTAGGTAGTCCGTACTAGTCCGTTAGTAGGTTCACGGGAAAGGGTCGAGTGTGATCATGTTTGTCGCGTTAATTGGGCTAGGGTCAGGCTAGGGTCGCAATCATCGACTACGCTTCGGTCCACTGACCCACGAAAGTTGAGTACATATGTAATAACATGGCGCAGAAGAGGTAACCCAAAATCTGTGGGGAAAGCGTGCTCCAACGCAGTTCGAAATAAAGAGCTCAGTAGATCATAACAGTTGACTAGCCCGAGGAGCCTGCAACAAATTGTAGACAAAATTGTGCCTAAGTGGTGACTTGTCGATTTTGATCGCGGTTGTTACTAAGCGAGCTGTTCCTTGACGATGACCAGGTTACTGACCCTTACAGGGCCATACTGACCTCGACAAATGAACATGAGGCAAGTTGAATTATGCAAACAAAACCAGAGCAATGAGGTGCGCTCGCTCCTTCTCTGACGACCATGGAGCCCTCAGCCTCACATCTATCAGTACGGCAATTGAACCCACTCCACGTTTCAGTCCGTCAGCTACCACCACCTCCATACGAGGCTCAAGACAACCTATCCTTTTATACTTCTCATAACGTTCGACTCTCGTCCTTAAACGTCCCGGATCAGTCGAGCCTGTCCAAAGGACCATTAGTCAAGACAACGATGTCTTCGTTCAAACAAAAGGTCTCACGACCTCTTCCAGTCATTCCGTCTCCGTCTACACTAGAATCCTCAATTCCTCCTCGCACTCGACCTCTTCCATCACCCCCTTGCACTTATCCACGTTCCGCTACCCCTCATAAAATTGTCGACGATGTCAATTCATCATCAATGCCAGATTCAGATATCTTAGACTCGCTTCCTAGACAACCCCCAGCTAGATTGGAATCATCCTCCTTGGTTGCTAGTGCCCTCAAACCACTAGAGACTCAAATAGAGAGCCAACTGTCACCGATTCCAGACCTTTCAACAGCTCATATTTCGCGTCCGAGTCATCCAGACCTTCCCCTGCATCATCTTTCAAGACTTCGCCCCAACCGCCCGTGTCCACACGTCGACGAGCTAATACTCGATGAATTGGATGGTTGGGAAGCATCAATGATCAAGTCGTTTCCGGATACGAATGTTTGCTCGGACGATCGACTCGATGGACAAACCTATGTTAAGACCGCCATTTTGGAGAATATTCTGGATATGATATCAGAGAAAGACGTAGAAGAGACTCACGAGGAGGGCAAAGACGAAATGGTCCGGATAGACTGTTTTCAGACCTCTAAAGACGCCAAATTCCCCTCCAATACGCGATTTAGCTGTCACTGGCTGCGCGAAAAACGAGGTCGACGGTGGGAAGAGGAGGACTATCGATCCGTTCTCAACACCCTGCGATCCTTATAATTCCGGATATCTAAATCATCACACATCGCATGGTTTTTGCATCGTACAAATATTAGTGTCGTAACTTGTCGAATTCGTTGCATTGTGTTGAGACGTGTGACGTCACTCCATGTTTCTCTCCCTTCATCGATCATCCACCTGCCAGGGTTCTTTCAGTAATTTACGTACTGTATCCTCAGAAGACAGCCACCTGCACTGATACCCTGCAAGCAGGATCCGACAATCCATTATATTGTCGAGTCCTAGCTTATGGGCCAGTCGTGAAGAGAAGCGTGCATCATAACCCAAGTTGAGGGACGAGGAGACAAGAGATCCTAACATTACTTGCTAACAGGCTGAAGTATAACCTAGTAATGTCTCACTTGAAGGTATAGCTGAAAATGCTATACTTCTCCCATTCGTCTCGCTCAACTTCGAGCACTTCTTGGGACTTGTCAGTAATCATCCACACTCTGAAGAAGTGCATTCAATTGCCTGACCTCGCTAATTACGTTGCGTTCTACCTTGTTCTAGTTCAAGCCTTCGTAGCATCAAATGGGACGACTGTCCAATCTTCACGTAATTTGCATACGCCAAAAAGGGAGATTTGGAAACCTTGGGATACAAGAAAACGTCGAAGTGTGCTACACTAACCTTTGTTCTTTTCTTCTTGGGAACGTTTGCACTCGACGGCATCTACTGTAGTCGCTTCGACAAGTATGCCACTCTCAGTTCTCAGTTGCGGCCACTACATAGGATTTGTCTTGAGTTGTCAGCTAGGCACACATCTGGCCAATCCCTTTTTCTTGTCCACCCTCACTCGGAACGGCCTTCCCTGAGGAACCTCAGGCCTCAGGCTTCCTGTTGAGCCGGGTCTCAATTACTTTCCCACTCCGGGTTCTTACCTTGAAGGTATCGCCAAAGTCTCATCGATCTTAGTCCCTCGCTGTGGGAAGTCTTCTTCAAACTCATTGATATATCGATCCCATCAAGGTGAGTGTGATTGGCAAGCAACTCCAAAACAACTTCACGATGAACCAAATATAACAAATCGAGTTGAAAGTATCAAAAACTATGCACACATATTCAGTGCATAAATAGCTTGGAATACTTCAAAAAAGGTGAAAAAAATTCGCACATTTATGGCTGATAATAGCAGCAACTTGTTTCGATCAAGTGACCTCGGGGTAACAAACATATGGGCCCCGCGCGCTTCCAACTGCGCCATGCTGCTATGTAAAACGTTTTGAATCCAAGATCCAAGTACTATGATGGTTTCCATTCCACGGACGCTACCATGATTAAGTCATAAAGACATAACGTGGGTCATTATCCCACACTTCTGTGGAGACGGGCAGCTCTTCCTTAGGAAGCATTGTCATCGAAGCATTTCGCTTATTCTTAAGTGAAAGTCGAGTGCGCAAAGTAAACGCAGCACAGAACGACAGAAAAAGGCATCTGAAAATTGGTGTGAATATGTAGTACACAATGACGGATGTAGACTTGTACGGACGCAGCAGAAATCGCATGACCCTTTCGGAATGAATCTTCAGGATCAAAGTATACTTGAGGTGAAGCTCTTGATTGTCATGGGATCAATAATTTCACTCGGACATTTTGAAGAGACACCAACATTGAGACACAATTCGAAATAGACACGATAAATGCTGTTCCAACACCACGTTTGGACGTCGGTGAGAACACATTAGCAGCCCAACTCCTGTTTTCAACCAAGTCAATGAACAGTAACACAAATGCCTCGTACATCTTACATGACAAGCGGGAAAAGACTGTAATTTCCACCCACAACTAGAAAAAGAGCGAAATAAGCAGCGCCAACGTTTTTCTGGACAGCCGTGGCAAGGATAATATATCCTATGAACGATATAGAACTTGACAGCATGATATGCCATCCTCTGTCTTTGGTGCGATCGCTGTGCCAAGCTTGGAAGAACACTATAAACCAGCCAATGACGTAAGGAGCCACCGTTAAACCTTGAGCATTTATGGACGAGAATCCAAGGTCTTTGATCAACTATGTTTTTCAATGAATCGAAGATATTGATAGAATCAAGTAATTGATACTTACTGTAGGTAGAAAATAAGAAATAGTGGCAACTCCAACATTGACTTTGAAGCTCAATACTACTGCGAAATAGAAATGAGAATTTACTCACAACTCGCATATATCAGAGTAAATAGCCATGCATTAGGGTCAGCAACGACCACCTTGAAACCTTGCCAACCCGACATTCCTCCATGAGAATGTGGTTTGTGGTCTCGGTTTAGACGTGCTTGAGCAATAGCTCGTTCACGGGGAGTAAGAAATCTTGCCGTGAAAGGGAACGAGGGGAGAAAGAGCAGAATTGCCAACGCCATGATTAGCGTCGGGATTGCTTCAATCTTTTAGCAAAAGTGAGAATAATCGATGGGACATCAGCAGCCTACACATTACCAGGAAGAGAAACTGCCATCTGCGAAACCTATAAGTAAGATCATGAGATAAACTGTAGCTTACTACAAACCCGGCGAGGACAGAAGTATGTACTCTGACAAGCCCAAATGCGATTAATCCCTGAAGAACAAATTTTAAAAAGTACGAAGAATCTCAAACCATTGTCCGCACTAACCCCAAATGCGCCTGGTAAGGTTCCAGTCATGCCGAGGCTAGGATTTCGAGGGAAATGGTTTTGATTAACTCTGCCAAACGAGTGACAGATCAGCATCCCCACCTAATACGTATTGCGAGTTCATGCCTATCACGGGAAGTACATTAATGTCAATCGACAGTAAAAATGCAGTTGAAAACGCACTTCTTGTACCAGAACGACAAATAGTAAATCATTCCAGCATAATATCCTGCCTCTCCGATTCCCAGTAATACTCTTCACGAGAAAGATAGACACAGTCGATTGGTACGAGTTCCAGGAATAGCTCACCTTAACACCAGGAGACCTCCATAACCCTTTGCATACACAAAAGAGAGGGATGTTATGCCCCATCCCGTCAGCGAAAGAAAGAAGCTGAGCCTTTTAGCAAAAAATTGCTTAATTGTGGAATGGACGGCTGCCTTACAATCTGTTGGCTCCGATATGCCTTTGTAGAACTGCGAATTGCGTCAGAGGGTCATTAGGGTACAAAGAAATGTTACTGGCTGTTGGCAGGTATTTCAAGAAGGCCTAGGACGTGTCACAAGAAGCGTGCAACACAGATTTGCGCAAATGAACTCACAATACCCAACGTAGAAGATGCTCAACGCAAGGGTCCATTTGGCGTTGCTTGAAACTCCCTTGAAATAGACATGTGTATGGTTTCACAATAATAAGGAAAATAGGGGAGTAGTGAGAACGTACATAGTTGTCATTGAAAGCCTTGATAACATGAACATTACCACTACAGTAGCCGAATTGTGATTGAGGGTAAAACTTGCAAAACTAGAGGGCCCACATGTTTGTTCGATCTTATTTAATTGGTATCGGGATACGATTGAGACGTTTAATTTGACAAAACTCACCGAATTGATTGACTATCAGGAATGTCAAGAACAATGTTCAACAGCGTGCGGTAATGCATGGAGATGGTCACCGACAAACAAAGCTACGAAGTCCATTGTTGGCAAAAACATAGCATAGTATGAAATAGACTTTCACCTGCAGATTACCAGCGGCAGTATGGTCGTGTCAATCTTACGCTTCACTCGTTTCTTTCGGATGAAAGAACGTCAGGGAAAGGAATGTCAGCACAAGATTGTATATTGACCTCTTCCTCATCACTGTATTTGACGGATTCTGCATCACGGTGCACGGCTTCCGCGTATGCAGGATCTACAGGTGCAAAAAAGTGTTTTCTTGCAGGCTTGAATCCTATCTTCGCCTGGTGGAAAGTGCCTTCTTCTCGGACCTTACTCTCTTCAAGGTCTACCGTTAGAGCCATAGAAAAATCGACGGGAAGAATGAGGTGTTTGATGGTTGGATGAGAAACCGCTTTTATGTAAAGTATCAGGCGGCCTAAGGAGCCCCTTTTACCTTACGACTCTCACCTGACCATTCTAAATCAATATTATTATGTAGAAGAAGAAGCTTCATGTCAGCCTGAGTATAAAGTAAGCGAAGTCCGAGCCTAGTAACAAGTTCGTGGAAAGGCTACCAACAAATAGAGCTGGTCGGAGGTTCAGTCCTTGTATATCAAAAATGGGGAGTTCACATGATTGTCTCTTTCGAGAGCTCGTCCCAGAGAGACTCTGTTCAGGTGCAAGTGTGAAAAGGCAGGAAGAGGCTGAGTTCCATTGACCCATAATTGAGTGCGTGGGAAAGATCTGAATTTCGTCCCTTTCAGCATCAAAAAGTTCATGGATTTCAGATATGCTCCTAGAGAGTGAGAAGGCAACCGGGAAGGCCTAGGCTTAATTGATATAACAAACAAAATAAGATACGTAGATTGAAATTAGACATAAGATCTTCCTGTGATCGTATCGGTATCGACCCCGGCCTAAGTACGTCCTCGAATCCCACTTTTTTTATTTTCTCAAAGTTCAGTGATGTCCGTCGAGCTATATAAGCAGTACTGCGGAAAATAATTTCTCGGACTACGTGGAGTTTTAATCTTCGAAGAACTCACCTGGCTATCAGAGCCACTGCCATTTGTGACTGGCTCGTCTCCATTGTCATTGCCGGTGTACTTCTGGCAGATAACCTTAACACCATCCACCTGTGTTGTCCTAATTTTGGCAGTGCTAAAGGGGATGTCAGTCATGTCTCGGAGAGAAAATGACACATGAGAAAGAACTGCGCCTCACTCTCCGTAGTTACTATGAAAGCACATAAAGTTCAAGTCAATGGAAAAGTTTGGAAGGACTGACCTGTTGATACCTACAAGCGTAGAGCCATCAACAGCCCAGACGTCATTGATTTCGACGTGGCGCGTATATTGGGTGCCACAGTTTCCGCACTTGTAGTATTGTACCAATCAGCTCATACAAAAAGACACGAACGAAGGGGCGCACGCTGCGATAAAGCTTTCCAAAATCTTCAACATAGAACTGAAAAGAATAACTTTATGAACAAGCACTAAAAGGCTAGAAAGTACAGGCAGGGCCTACAGAATTGACAATGACCGTTCCACCTCCATTGTGCTGGATGACTAGAATATGATCATTGAGTTTCAATGTAAAATAAACAGAAACATGGAGACAACCCTTGTCATCGGCATGCTAAAAACACCGTAACCATAAGTTATGTGAGCAGCGAGCCTTGATTTATCCCGCTAGTAAGACTCACCCTAGCCTATGTAGATGTGATATTATGAGTTCGCGAAAAAAATTGAAATATCAATAAATTTTAACGACGTACACCCCCGTAATTGATGCGAGAGGTTCCACTCTTCTGTTTGATAGTGATGGCATCCTCGCAAACGTCCTCGAAGTAGACATGATCCAAAGTGCAGGAGCCTGTTGTAAAGAACGTCAGGGAACGGTCTAATCATAGTCGCGATATTGCATACCAAGGCAATGAACTCCTTCAGCCTGATTGGCACCAATGACGACGCGACTCAAGGTTGCGCCCTCTTGAAGAAGGAACACAGCATCGGAGTCACCTCCCTCTGACTGACCATTGCATGCGCCAGAACCACGGTCGTATCTGGTATATGGCTGAGCGGGAGTAAAGGTGGCTCCGGCCGCAATGGTGATAGGAGAACTCAAGGAACTGGTGGTGGGAGGAGTCGGAAAGACATTCGTAGCGGTGCGGCGTTGCAACGTCGAGATGCTGTTCACAAGGACGAAATTAAATGTTCTTCAACCGACGAGCACCTCGATCATCACTTACGGATCAGCCAAAACAAGGGCAGCACTGAGGACGAATGAGAAAAGTTGAGCACGCAACATGATGTTTACAAGTGACGAAAGCTGGTTGTTTCGCGCCTTTTATTGCGAACACAGGTGGCTTGGCTCAACGAGAAGGATTGGGAAAGTCTCATGCGGGCCGCCAGCCAATGGAGTCTGAAGGCATTCAAAAGAAATCCTGAAACAGCGTCACTCGACGAGCGAGAGACAGAACAGTTACAAGAACAGGCTACGACGATTCAGGATGCATGTAAAACAAGTTAAAATTGTCACATGCCGTTATAGGGTCGGACAGGGAACACAGGGAACATAAGTTTCGACGTTCGAGGGAAGTTTAGCCCCATTCATGAAGATGTAGCGTGAATGACTGTCCCAGACCTTTTCCATTTTAGAAGCCTGCTTTTCAGTCTTCACTTTGGCTTTGCATAGAGTTGAGGAGCGGCACTGTTGAATGTGTACTGAGATGAGAATCATTCAACTGATAATTTTCCCCACAAAGATCGCATTTCAAAAGGATAAGATGGAAGCTCCTCGCTTCTAAGTGGGTAAAGAGTATTTGTTGTCCCTCCTGTTTGGATGGACGAGGTCAGCACATGCCTTGCAAGGTCTGAAACTGCAATTTGACACTACAAAGGGAAAGAGGCTATAGATATTTTCGATAACCGAATAGGATGCTATGAATAGTGTGAAAACCGAAAGCATGACGTACCTGATGAAGGAAAGGACAGGATAAAGTGCCATGGCGGCGGAGATATTGACATTGCTGGGTGTGGCGCCCTGCGGCGATACAAGAAGGCTGGAGCATGTCACTGCCTGTCTTTCCAGGATCGTCAGAACCGCTCGGCATCCTCCTGAAAAGAGAGGAGCGCACTCGAGGCGTCTAGTAAACTTGAAGCTTCTGCAGATTTCAAGATGAGACACCCGCTCTGCATGATCGACATCTGCTTCTGCACTTTGATAGATAGATCCTGTTGAGCTATAGTGTAAAACATTCAAGGCTGGAAATTCAATCTTCAATACCAGTTAAAACAAACCTCGTTCACACTTAGATGCACGAGGTTTCTTTCATCTTTGAAAATCGACGTCATGTGGAGCTAGTGTATCCCATTGCTTTCGTGAGAATTAATGGGAGTAATGACGTGAGAGTAGGCCTATTTTTTGAAGATATGAATAGCGAGCGGTATACGAGTGAGTTTTGATTTTACAAGTTGGATTCTAACGCGCAGTCAGTGTCTTAGCGTAGCACAAGTTTTAGAAAAGATGACAACAAGGTACGCGATTTGTAGAGAATGACCAGAATAGAAACTGCAGAAGTCGATAAGTCGATCTCAAAAGATCTCAAACGATAATGAAGTGAAAGTTGCGTAGGCTATAAATTTGCCTAAACCTTGAGTGTTGCCTACAAGTCCTCAAACCACTGGAGAATCAAAAGATAAAAAACAGGTATTGGCCCGGGCAAACTTGACAAGGTACTTGTAAATCGCGTCTCAACAAGATACGAAAACATCAGTGAGCAGGGATCTTCGTAATTTAGTTAAAGTGGGATACTGCCTAGAAACTCTGAGAGAATTGAAGCCCGTTTTTCACAAGAGTGGGCTCGCATGAACGGACCAAACTACCCACGCAATGAGAATCGCAGACACGAGTTGCTGTGTTGGGCTAACCACCGTCTGGTTGGGAACAGGATAAAGGAATTACGTAAGTTGAGAATCGCAGACACGAGTTGCTGTGTTGGGCTAACCACCGTCTGGTTGGGAACAGGATAAAGGAATTACGTAAGTAAATCTCCTCGATTCAATGACTTCGTTGGCTACAGCGCTCGAGCAGCTTGCGTCCTACCGCACCAACAATACCCGTGCTTCACAAGAGACGTTTGAGAAAGGATGTTTTATTCTCAAGTCAGGATCAAAGATAAAGCTCGGCGACGATGGTGCGTACCGAGACGGAGCCCATTTAACCACGTCACTCAGACAGAAGACACAGCTTGGGGATTCCTAGAGCAGCTTGCACTCGCGTCCATTGATGTGGGACGTTTAGATATAGCAGATGTAGGTACGACGCCCTATGTATCAATGTGAATGCTGGACTGACCGCTTTCCTAGGAATGCATAAAGCAACTTGCTGACAAGTTCCCAAAGTCACCACGCGTAGACGTGTTAACCGGCATACGGATGGAGGCCAGTGTGTCGATGGATATAGTTCTGCGGTACTATGATCAGTTGCTTGACGCGGACCCTACAAATGCAGTAATTATCGCTTTGGTTTCCTGTCGGACGAGGTTCTGATATATCTCATACAGGCAGTAATGAAACGACGGATATCTGTGCTTCGCCGGACGGGTAAGATAGAGATGGCAGTGGAGGAACTCTCAAAGCTCCTCGATACCTTTTACACGGATACCGAGGGATGGCTTGAGCTTGCGGACATTTACACTTCGTGCAACCAGTGCGTCTGTTGACTGTCATCCATTGACCTATGATTCACCACCTCACATTATCAGATACACTTACGCACTGCAGGCTCTATCACATGCGCTCATTCTTGCGCCGCAAAACCCGTTTACTGCGCTCCGCTTTGCGGAGACAGCTTACACAGCGGGCGATGTTCCTCTCGCGTTGAAAATGTTCCTGGTTGTCGTAGATATGGGTGAGCACGATCTACCTACAGACGAGCCGCCCAGAGGCATTCATATCCGTGCATGGCTTGGTGTGAAACTCGTACGTGACCGACTTCCTTCCTCCTTCATAGAAGAATTTTGTTGATTTTATACTTGCAGTGCTCACGCCAGCTCTTAGCAATGTCAAAGAATGCTCAGTCAGCATCTGAAACGGGAGTTCCACCACCCAAACAGCTCAAGCTTATCGATGAGTTGGCGACAGAAAGAGTGCTTGCGGCGTACGAAGGACAGAAGGGGACTGGAGCTGTACATGTGTCAGCATGGTTAGCACCTCGCTCATAATCAACGTCAGAAGATCTATCTACTGCTCTATCATCATTACTCAAACCTTCTATATACTGCATTCTTCAAGCCCTTTATATACTGTATTCATCATTTATCAATTCAGGGAATGTGCGTAGATTCATTCCTGGTAGTATTACTTTAAATGACCTTTCACTTAGATCCGTAACCGTTATATGAGACAAGTCGCGATATAACATAAGAAAAGCTTCTAGGAAATCCTGGAATCTGGACGTTTAGGCCTACGGCCATGCGCTTTTTGCTGCTTCGAGCGGTAATGAGAACGACTCTCCTGAACCAATTGAGCCCCAGATTAGACATCCATATGTAGGAAAAGTCAAAATGCAGGGCCAGTAAGTAGTAGACTTGATGATCCATACATCTCATCGACCACGCGACCGAGTTAAAGGCTCGATTTCAATGTTCCTTTGCGACCACGTGGTTGTCTGTCATATATATATGCCTCTGTCATTCACGTCCAATAAGTATAAGCTACGACGACGGGGTTCCTTCGCTCTTTCCTTCCTTTCCTCTCTTCCTCGACACGAAGAATAATGAGGAATCCTGTACACCGATTTTCCCTTGGATTTTCTCTGGGCAAAGCAAAGCCAGCTGAAGCGACAGTGACAGTATCAGATGTCCTAACTCTCCCTCAATTTCTCTCCGCTTCCAAAGAAAAATACCTTCGAGACATACGTTCGACCCCATCCAAAGGTTCTGAATGGGTTGTTGTGATGGGCAACGAGGCAGGAGGTATGTTATAACGATAGTGTTTTTTTACTGCTCACACGACACAGATCTTGACTCCGTCGCGTCTGCTATTGCCTATGCCTGGCTTCAGTCAGAGGTGCACAAGAAGCCTACTATTCCGTTGCTACAACTGGAGCGCGACGACCTCGATCTGCGTGCTGAAAACACGTACGCATTATCGCTTGCTGGAATCACGCACCCCAAGGAACAACTTCTGTTTCTTACAGATCTCGCGCCGTTCTCCTTGACTGCACCTGCGACAGCCTTCCCCTCGCACACGTTTGCTTTGGTTGATCATAACACTCTTGGCTCTGCTTACACTTGCAACAATCCTTCGGCCACCGTTACCGCCATTCTTGACCATCATGTCGACGAAGGCAATCACCTCAATGCCTCTCCACGCACGATCACACCTTCTGGATCCTGCACTTCTCACGTAACCGCTCTTTTTCCTCCAGAGATCCCCGCTACCCTCGCTACTCTCCTCCTTACCGGAATCCTCATCGACACCAACGGCCTCAAACCTGGCGGCAAAGCCCTCGAACCAGACCATATAGCAGCGGGCTTCCTTGCACCTCGCAGCACTCTCGCATCCTCACTACCCCACGCACTCACCGCTGCCCTCCATGTCGACTCCTCCGCGCATCCTCAGGCCCTGCACAAGACAACTGCAATGAGAGATCTCACGCACAAGTTGAAGGAGCTGAAGGAAGGCGTTGACCACCTCTCCGCGCGAGATCTGCTGAGGCGCGATTACAAAGAGTATGTGTTCGATGTCCCTGGACACGGATCTGTCCGCGCGGGACTCGCGTCTGTACCGGTGCGTCTACGTGATTGGCCTCTGCACGATGTAGCATGTGTGTGGATGGAAGAGCGCGATATACAGGTACTGGGCGTCCTGACGTCGTTCCGCGGCGGGAACACGGGGAAAGGGAAGTTCAAGCGCGAGATGGCGTGGGTGGTGCATGATGGGAGAAAGAAGGTCAGAGAGGATCAGACGCCTCTTAATGTGACGATACTTGCGGAGAAGTTGTTCAAGGGTCTGGAAGGGAGTGAAGAGATCAAGGCTAAACTGAAAAAGAAGAAGAAATACAATATGGAGAAGGGTGGGAAGCTCCCCACTGGCGCACGGTCGCGGACTTATAACCAAGGGAATGCCCATGCCAATCGTAAAGTAACGGCACCGCTCATGAAGAGTATCTTGGAAGCACAAGAGTCTTAAGCTACCCTGTGATAGATGTCCGTTGTTTTCGGGAGGGTCCAGATATACCTGGGCGTTTTAGTAGCGTAACCGACCTCTCTTATCTCCGCCACATGCGATTTCTGGTAGTTAGATGATACTTACGAGATATTACGACCTGCCTTGGTAGATTATGGAACTAATTAGCTTCTGTCTTCCAAAGACCGATGGTGAATGATTATATATGGGATCATTAATCACTACTTGAGAGCCTGATCTTCGGAATCTAGACCTCAATCCGGTATTCGCTTAGTTATGTATGAAAACAGAGTAGCTGCACCGTTGCAAAAGCCTACTGGACTTTGTTTTTACCTCTGATAAAGCTCTGGTTGAACGTTCCAGTCTAACTACTCTTGAACGGTCTAGTGGCCCGGCCCGGCCCGGGCCTAGTAGAGCAAGTCACAACCTCAGAACATGGTATGTTGGAGGGAATATGATTTATACCACGACAATAGAGTTGTACAATGAATTCGAATGAGTTCAGCGACATGGGGTCGTCAAATCTAAATTTACAGCTAAGTATTATCATATCATCTGTCGTTGGTTGTCATTACTGATTTCTCGTAAATCAAGTAGCTGTGTCGTAAAAATATGGTTTACAGATCACTAAGGTGACTCCTGGCAGTATAATACGAAGATCTGCTTCCAGGTCTGTCGAATGGCTGACTGTAACTGGCATCGGCGCATATGCTATGACTTCGATCGTCATGTTTCTGGAAGTTGACCACTACTCCAAGCTCATCCTCTGCAAGATCCTCTACGGTTGTTGGTGGTGTATCTACCGTAGCGTGACCGCACGAACTGGAAGCCAAGTGCGATAGCGCTGTACCCGGAGTATCCACCTGACTCGCCGCTAACATCATTGCGCGCTCCACCTCGGCAGCTTGAATCTGCATGAGTTGTTTGAGATTTTTGATCTTCTTCCGTTTTCGGACTGAATGGGATGGCATTTCCGGGATCTTTTCTAGTCCCGGTCGACGCGACCGTGTAGTATTTCTTGTCGCGTTGTGGATCTGATGCGACAGCGATGTGGATGGGACTGGTGCTAGTGAATGACGACTGGATGAGGCACTAGCCCGAGGTATCTGTGTCTGGGAGTATAATGGGGCATGCGGACGTGGACGAATGGGTTTAGATGAGATAGTGATATTCTGCATCTCCTTCTCCGTGCGTCTTCGTTGTAGCAGCTCGAGCTCGTAATACAGACTGTACCCGCCTTCAGATACGTGTGGGAAGGGGCTACCGAAGGAGTCCCGCAATGATAGGTTAGGTGGAACGAGTACGATTCTAGGTTGCGACTTCTGGCGGCGTAGACGTCTGAAGATCTTTGAGAGCATTATGTCAAGGGTTATGGTCGTAGCTATGTGGATGCAACGGGCTGCGGGTAAACTGGGGACTGAAGTTGGAGAGACTGGGGATGGATATGATTATATCAATGGCACGTCTGGGCTTGATGGGTCAGGAGACTCTGGTTCATGTGCAATGTCGTCTTGAGAAGTGTAGCCCCAGATCCGGGTAGTGAGAGAATCTGTCGGTGGGCTAACGTTCCCAGCTATTTGTAGAGGGCGTGTGTTAGGCAGACGACGGGCCATCGTCGCCACCTTAACGCTTTAGTACTTGGTCTGCTTATTGTGTGTTGCAGAGTACAACAGGAGACATAGGCTGCCAAGGCGATCGAGGAGCGATCGGCGGATTCGGAAAAATACAATAACCACCGGTCCAAGGGCTAATCGATTTGTGAATCCCATGAACCCTATGACGTCCTGTACAGCGTGTATGTACGCCGTACGTCGGATATACCATCAGTGTCAGCGTGTCAGTACTCACCAACGCGTACACTTTCAGATTGGTCTTGTACGCCCTCGTTATGGATCCGTCTTGAATTGACGATTATTGATTTACAGCTGGTATCAGGGCTAATCTATTTGAATTTTGGAAACCCCAAGCCTGTGGGGACTCGACGCCGCGATCGTTGAAATTGTCCTATGCTCGGCTCCTAGAGTCTTGACCACATACTGAGTAAATAGTATAGAATTGTGCTTTTAAACAACGATATAGAATACTAGTTAGCCCACAACTGTTTGGTCTGCTATCCTACCGTCTGCTCGATGTGTGGACATGGGTTGATAGGGTTCACGGGGTTGATGGGGTTCACAAATAGATTTACCCACCCTTGTTCTTCTGTCAGAGCACATAAGGCTCCGAAACCCAGCCTCCTACCCAGGCTTCGTGGTTGAATCCCACTTATGTAGATTGATTGATTTGTAATATTGATTTTGCATGAGATCTGGTCTGCAGCTGAGGATATGTGCTTGTTGTCGGTATATTATCCGATATCGGGGATAATTAATGTGTGTATCTGAGTGCCTCACTTACTACGGAATGGAATTGCATGATTCAGATGCGGCAAGCTCCCTAAGTCAAATCTATATATTACGTCAATCGTTGAATACATATGTATTCACTAAAGTCCATTGCATAAGTACTGAAAGTAAATTCAGATGCTGCACGTCTGTTGTTATCTTCTCTCAACATTTTCATTGACTCTGACTCTTCTCCATACGACTGATTCCAAATGGAATGCGGAATGACAATCCTTTAAGTTTCTTGACACGAGAGATGGCTAGTCCGGATGAGAAATCCTTAGATCCCAGATCAATGGTAACATCAAGAGTAAGACCCTGGCTTTTGTGAATAGTAATCGCCCAAGCTAGTGTCAGAGGAAACTGTCGACGGGACAGCTGATTCTCAGATTTGTCTTCCCATGAAGCAGTCTACGGGCTGATCATACATATGTAGCACGACTTCCATTCTTGAGACCCTATGAAAAGAAATTGCGAGTACGATAGAACACCATATGATAGCTATATAAATAAATCCGTTCCCAGCACGGTAGAATAAACACCCACTATTAACGTTGTTATACATATACGATAGTTATTACAGTCAATATAAGGGAATCATATAAGTTGGGACTGGGCTAGGTTCTCACGAAGGACACCGTCACGAACTACATAGACACATCAAGCATCAAGATTCAAGGGTATTCAAAGGACCGGGAACATACCGGACTCCAACGTCACTGCAGTCGCTTCTGTATCCTAGATGATGGCGTCTTTAACCCAAGAAAACCTTGACCAATGAACTTGACCGCACCGTAACAGTCGTAGGGTATATATAGGCGGAACGTACTTCCGGTGAGGAACGCTTTTGGATGTCTCTGAACTTTTCTCGAAGATCTGTGAAACCGGATGAATACAGATACCATAGTTCTAGGTTCAATTAGCACTTACATTTCACAACAGGTATCACCTCGTTGGGCCGACTACCGTAGCTTGGAAGGAAATCCTTCACTCTGACTCCACGTTTCAACTTTCTCCGTAAGAGATCACACTTATTAAGAAAGAGAATCAACTGTGTCTTGGCCAGGAGTTTCGACTGGCAAATTGATGTCCAAAGGTTAATTGAGTCCTCTAATCGGTTAACGCGCGGGTCTTCTTCCAGACGTTGATCAAAGACTGACACTGGAGACACTGGAATGACTGTGAGTTCAATTGAGCATGAAACATGATGGAACTCGCACAGAAAATAATAACATTGACATTATCAAAGAAAGGAAGCCATGCAGCACGCTATGCAGGAATAGATGAGCAAAGAAGTTGATGAAGGAGAACAAGAACGGACAGAAGTACGGCAACCTCCCACGTCAAATATCCGCCACTCCCAACCTGTGGCTTCTTTCCCTGACTCACAAATAACATCAGTGGAAGATATAAAACCTGATGGCTATCAAGCTTATCATACCTTTCGGATTATCGAAAGGTCCGTATTTAAATTTAAGTCGGTGTTCTTGTATACCAACAGTTCGTAATCGAGCACGAACAATATCATTGTCGCTGACTACATAGTCACGCGACGCGATACGTTCGATATCATTCAAGAAACTAGTTCATGGGGTTGAATCGGGCAAAGTGAAATCAGGAATTCTACTCACAAACCCGCAGAATCGGGGAGGCGTAACTTGCGCTTCCTCAGAGCTATACGCACATTCGTATCGTTCCACAGACCCAGCATATCATCCTTGCATCCAGCAATGACATCCGACACAGAGTCTAACCTGGCGCCTGTTTTGTCTGGGGGTATCGGTCGACCAGTAGGGTCAACCACGTCCCTCCACGAACGTACCGCAAACTCAGTCAATGCCCGACGGGGGTTGGAATCATTCGGAACGCCCTCAAAGGGCGTGGATACCATAGGCTGGTCAGTCTGTACGGGCTCTGTTCCTGCACCCAATCGACGCTTGAGCTCAGCCTCTACATCATGTAGTGGTGCGAGGCGAATGGAGAACAATCGGTGCTCTTCACCGAATTCAGGGGTTTCTACCTCGGTACCAGATTCAGGAGGTGTAATAGACTCGCTGTCGTCCACAAGTGATTCACCGTTGAGCTCGGACATAACAACACCGAGAATGGTTATAATAGAGCGCACGATATTCAGCTGTACCACGGCGCGCCAGCCGTTCCGCTCCTTCTCCCAATCCTCTCGGGCAAAGCGCATTCGGAAATCTAGTAAACATGGTAGAACATGAATCAAGATGAATTTTCATACCTACTATGTACAGGAACTTACTTTTCAGCGTTGTGGATTTGCCTAATACGAATTCACGTTATGCTGAGCCTTCATCAATGTGACGAGATAAGTGGAACTCACCGCTTTCTGACTGGCCGAGTAAGAGCACCTTGACGACATTTTTATCCTTCTTCACGAGTTCTCGTGCTTCCTTTATGGAGTCATCGATCTCGTCGCTGCGTTTCTGTGCCTCTCGTTCCCGCTGCTGCCTCGCCGTGGCCTGTGCGGGTGTTTCGTCCGGCGGTGGTCGCATGAGCTCATAGAACGGATCTGAAGGCGCCGGCGCAAACATCGCGATTGCGACAGAGTAAGACGAAGCAGGAAGGAAACGTGGAGGTAAGAGGAAATCTTACTTTGAGTTCGGCCTTTCGCTGCTGATTTGTCAGCGACGCGTCTTCTGGCTACTGTCAATTTCTTCGGTCTTCGGCTGATTGCGGTGCTCGTTCATTCTAACGTTTGAAAGATGCGAACATTTGGAATGGAGATTCGCGAGCACGCGCTCATCCGAAACGGATTCAGACACCACAAGGGGGAAAGTCAAGAACGCCGGTCTCGACGCGCCTGGACCAATTCAGTTCGCGCCACGGCCCAGCCAACATAGTTGCTTACTTCAGTTTTCGGAAAATCGACGCATGCTGCTCTTAGGTGCATCGGTGACAGGTCACCGTGACCCAGACGAGAAACCCGACATGGAACCCTTAAACACCACTGACCATAGAAATCGAGTTCCTGATTCATATAACGGGCTATTAGGATCCTTAAATTTATATTGTGCTTCGTGTACGGTAGTATAGTGGGGAGACTGATAACCCCACCGAGCAAATGAGTATGAATTGATTAGCAGAATCCATCCTCGTCCGTTGTGATCGCAAGAAAACAGCGGTAACCTTGGCCAGAGAAGAGAGCACAGAGCTGAGAAAGCCGACATACATATAAAGAATAAGCATATAAATGTTAAGGAAGACAAAGTTCATGGTAGTACGGCATGACCATCTTTCGTGATCAGTTTTGAGGAAGAAAGCCTGAAACGTCACAAAGTTGTCATCCATGGCCAAGTGTACGGTTCAGCAGCACTGCAGTGAAGCCGTCAGATTTTAGATAGAGTATTAAGTCTCCTGTAACACATCTATCTCTAGATATTTCATCAACCGCGTTGCGCCGCCAACGTTTACCTCTGATATTCCTATTGTGGAAGGCTTCCGTGGAGCGGCAACCATCACTCTGTCATCCAATCGTTCGTGCAGGTACAGCCCTGCATGGAACGTTTCCATGTGTTTTATGATCTCTGCCTTCAATTCAGTGGGATTTGTTACGCTTGATGCGTAAGCCTCGGTAGGTTACATGAAAACTACAATGAGTTTATAGTTCCCGACGACCACGCAATTGTACACGAAGTCTGCGCATTTCAGCCTCACCGTCTTCTGGATTGCTCTCGCATGAAAGTAAGGATTATCTTGAGTCAGAATTGAAGCAGAAATGCATGCTTCGTGTCACAGAGACTTGACATCATTTCAAGTTCCTGATTTAATCCAATCATCGCTTTTACTGCCTGGAAGATTCCGAGATTCCCGCTACTTGTTAGTGGATTTTGTGGAACGAGCGATTTTTGCTTTCATCGTGAGGACAATAAAAGGACAATCCTTCAGAGTCTTGTCGTCATCCAAGCTACACCGTTCTTGGCAACGTTCTGTTCTGTCGATACATACACTGGCAGATCAACAGGATATTAGCGGGTGGAATCAGAACTGTTATAGATGAGGTGGTTTCTTCGTTGCATGTATTATTGACCATTATCGACAGTTCTGAATAGAATCAGTAATGGGGGGGGGATAACAAAATCCTCGGTTTGGAGTGGGATCGGTTTGCAGGCCTTGTCAAATATGACTTTGTATCTATCAAGTACATGCTGAAAGGGAATTAAGTGCAGCAACAAAGAGTTTATGAAACGCCTTCAATTAATCCTTCTCGATAACCTACCCAGAACCATTATAGAAGTGGTTATTCAGTGTTAGAAATCCGAAGGGGACAAATCCCGATGAAGTACATAGATGTCACACATTCTCGAGCCGAAGACTGTTTGATGCGCGACGACTAAGAAACCGTGATCAACCTCAAAAGCAGACTCAGAGGAAGAGAGGTATTTTACGGTTGATTAAATCGACTATCACTCCCGTTGTATAGGAAAGTATCATAGAACAGGGTTCCAACTTGTGCACCCAAAATCGGTCCGAGAACAGGACACCAGAGCCAATATTGACTATAACGATTATTATCAGTAACAACACACGCAAGACATGCCATATCTTACTTGCGGAATGTGTAAACAGCCTTTCCATAGCCGACCATGGACGTTAAGAGACGGGGTCCGAGATCTCGAGCAGGATTTAATGCGTAACCTATTGAGGTAAGGACTCAAGTCAGAAAGTAAACAAGTAAAAGCACGCGTACCAGTTTGCATTCCCAACGAAGCCCCAACGCCAAGAATCAGGAGGAACAAGGTGAGAGGAAGTAAACCGTTTGGCGGTGGAGAGTTTTGGGTATCCGTCAGGGCAAGAACCATGATGATCATGACTGCAGTTGCGAAGAACTCGGAAAAAAAGCAGGATACAGGTGTCATGTAGTCCAACTGTTCAAGAGCTCATGAAAACTGTGTTACGTCTTTCAAACTGGGTTTACTTACTGCGTAAGTGGAGAAGAGGCTGGCGGTTTTAAGAGTCCGAGCGCCACTATCACCTTCAAAAATGTTGATTGCGTGGAAATAATTAGCATATACAAGAGCAGCACCAACAAGGCCGCCCATCAATTGTGCAAAGATGTAAGCTATCCTGGGTTTCAACAATGCGGATCACAACACGAATGGCACGACGGACCTGGCACCTTCCTCCATGGAAATCCGCGCCAAGTGGCTAATGCCAGCGTTACCTAGAGAAGGTCAGTCAAGATATTGGCAGGTGAGAGAATCAAGCTCGAGAGACATACAGCAGGATTGATATGGCCACCAGAGATCCCGGCGCTTACCCAGACGCCCAGAGCCGTCCCTGCAGAAGAAGGTTAGTGGTTTAAGATCTGAAATTCAAGACGAAACCCGACCAATAGCCCAACTAAAGCTTATAGAAAGATAATTCTGGGCGAACACTTAGATCCTTGGGAGGTCAAAAGCAGAGAAGAGCACGCACACCCATAGGGGACGCCGCCACACCTGAATTGCTTGAAAGAACAACTTGACAGTCGACTCCAGTGCCGAAGATGATCAATATCATGACTCCTGCGAACTCAGCGGCCGGTTCTCGCAATATTTGCCTGGGATGTAAGTTGGGACCACTGCATTCAGATACGCAAAAGGTGACTTACTTATATTTCCACCACCCATTATGTGTTGTGGATACCTCTCTAACTATGAGCTCAGATGCTTCCGTACGACTTTCGGACTCCTTGGGGTCTTCCACTTGTAAATTGATCTGACTCGGACGATCCAAAGAAGTGGAGAACATAGATTGGGGCATTATCAGCTGAAAGGTGATACATTCATCTTCCGGTCTTTATGTATCTTGTTCGTTGATGGACTCGCTATGTAGATTGTCTCGTGATGGAGTACTAGTCCTTGCTCATGTGTTTATGTCAAGTCTATTGTGGGTTGGCCAAGGCAATGGGAATACGTTAACCCCTCGACCCTCGATAATATTGGCATGTCCTTGTGAGCCCAAAAGTACTTCCATCTTGCGTTGTGTAAAGAGGACAAATTAGACACTTTTTAGTAGTAGTAGAAAACAATACCTCTTCTCAGACAGGATCTTCCACAGGTCCTCAAGATTCACAATATGCTTGATTATTTGGGAAATGGGTCGCTTGGAACTTTCCATTATTTCGAAGTTGTTTTTTTAGCTGGACGAAAAAAGAGAGTGTCGAGATTCTGATACTTAAACCTTCTGATTGAAGATTCTTTGATCTCCTTTTTTGCCGATATGCCGAGTGATGGCAATGTTATAAGATCTAACGTATTCGAGGCTTTTGGGGACTCAACTCTTATGTAGTCACCATATAGTAGGGCCTATTCAATCGATCGTCATTCTAGGTCAACCCGAGCGTACTTCTTTATTGTACTACTAGATTCTTATTCTTTGTAAGTACGGCTGGTATCCACAGCGTCTGCTCGCTTCCAGTTTCCATCAGCTATTGATGGTTGATCAATTACCACGGCCTTAGCCGAGATGTCTATCCATTAGGGCATCTCCGGAATCTGGGATCCACATAACAGACATGTATGGTGCAGTTCACTTAGAGACCACCAAACTTTGAAAAATAATATTGCACCTCCAAAAATTGATATTTTTCTTATCTGTCTGGCCAAAATGCTCCTTTTGATGAGGGGAACAAAATCCTAAGACACATTTTTTATATCTTCAAAATTGATGGAGTTTTTTCATTTTTTTTTATTTTTATTTTATTTTTATTTTTGGCTTGCTACTAGCGTCAATGGCATAAAGAATAATGGTTAATTAAATTCCAAAAAGGGAAGAGAGAAAGAGGAGGGCTCTCTAAGTGTGTCCTTTGCAACAAGGAGCTGCACCAGGAGTTCTTTCTGCTCTGCAGAGGAGAGGTAATCCACCTCCATCTCCTGAGAGCAGTAGCATGCAAAGTGGCTGGGTTTCCCACAGTGATGGCAGAGCAAAGGAGTAGAGGAGTGTTGACAAGAGGCATTGATGTCCAGGAAACATTTCCCTGCAGTGTGGTCACTGTTGAATGAGGAGTCTGAAAATGCAGTGATGATATGAGGCTGATCTAAGTGCAGGAATGATATTAAGAAATGGCCTCATAAGAATCTGAGGAATGCAAGTAGCAAAATCCAGCAAGTGGCAGGCAGTGTTTGCACCTACTGTGCAGCATAGTACTGTAGTCACATGATAGAGTAGACACAGTGCTCAACGGTGTTGCTGAGTAGAATTAGACTACATAAGACAACTTGTTCTTACTTCGTGCTACATAGAAATCAGAGACTGGTCTGACTTATGTTGTGTGAAATGTAAGCTACAAGTCTCCAACTAGTAACACTATGCATCACATTTTTCTAAGTCACCCAGCATTGACTTAGAGCTACGCTGTGCTTGGAAACTGGACTGAACTTCTTCAAAGTTCTTTTTTGATTATCAATACAACTTTAATGTCTGATTGATGTGTTGGTGGTCATAAGTACTATTTTGAGTACTTTCAAGCAAATGCCAGCTCTGAAAGTGGAGCCTTCTCTGCATAGAGCACTGAGTATTGCTGTGGCAGCGCCTTTGAATGTTGCCACATCATGACAAGGGCAAGGACATGTGCCCTTACTTATGCCTCAGGGTTTGGGTGAACTTACACCGTTAAAGTATGTGGAGCATGCTGAAGGAAGAAAGAGGAGTAAGGTGAGTGATTTAACTCTCCCACTAGGAGATTGGAAGATCTCCACTAGCGGTGGACAGCCAGAGGCAATTACACCTATGGAGCCCAAATTGATGTGTAAACCCAGGCCGGTGCGGCCTAAAGTGTATAAGTCATTGATGACTATGGACCTGTCTAAGTACATATATGGTACTAAGGAAGAGACCTTATATGAATCTGAAGGGAGAAAGTGGCAGGGTCCCAGAAACGGTAAGCTCAACAAACAAGGTATTGTAAGTAATATCAAATGATATGAACTCTTGTTACGAAATGGAGTCCAATGATACCTAACAAGTGGTTAGCAATGTCGGGAAGGGAGTGATTGGGAATCAGTAGGGATTAGAAAAGGAGTTGTTAATCAGTAGGATTGGTGATAAGGATGGATAAGGAAAACTTTTGGTTGGCAGAATCAGTAGAGTAAACTACCTATCAAATGGGAAGAGTATGTAATCTGTAACAGGAGCACAAATCAATAGGTAACATAATCAGGTTCACAAACTCGGTGTCAGAGGACTGTCCTTTCTCCATCTACAGGTCCCATTTTTCCCTTGCCCATGTCTCCCTTTTCCTATTTTTCCCATTTCTCTGTTGTATTTCCCTTTTCTCCATTCTGTTCTTTCTAATTGACCCCGATCCATTTCAGAGCATTGAGAACGCTCAATGCTCAGCAACAAGCATTCTCTTCCTTTTTCTCCATTCTGTTCTTTCTAATTGACCCCAGTCCATTTCAAAGTATCAAGAACGCTTGATGCTTAGTCAGCAACAAGCATTCTTGATGGGTGCACCAGCCATTTCCGAGGTTTTGATCATTTTTGGAGATATGCCTCTTTTGAGCTGTCTCTTGTTTTTGTGTGGCTTATGTGTACTATATAGTTAGTTCCCATGCTTTCAGTGCCTCTGAAGCATTGCACCTAGCCTAGGGGATCCCTAGATTTGTTCTCTTTGGATCTCCCTCTGCCAGGTGTGTAGTTATGCATGTACCTGCCTATACAGTACTCAATATAGACTTTGGATCTCCCTCTGCCAGTTGTGTGATTGCGCCACAGCCTCCAGAGGTCACC
>JAGGAX010016765.1:0-27398 GCA_017657335.1 Termitomyces titanicus | reverse complement strand
CTGCCATTTAGGTATCCTAACAGTCCGCGGCCGCGAGCAGCTTCGGTAATTGTGGTTTTGAAGGCTGACCAGTTCGACCCATCAAATTTATCCTCTGCGCCGAGCAGGAATAGAGGGGGGTTCTGAGACATTGCTTTTTTCGGTGTTCGGTGGGTTCGGTGTCAGTAAAAAAAAAAATTTCCGGTGAGTCGCACACGATTTACTGAGTGGCACGGGGCCTATAACCTGTTGTACACAAGATACTCAGTCGGTGTGTCTGTCAACGACTGTATTAGATAGCAATACCTGTTGTACACAAGATACTACTATATGATTAGTTATAGATCTATAGGTATGGTATAAGTCCTCACCTCAGTCGGTGTGTCTGTCAACGACTGAGGTTCCTAATTCCGATTCCGATCCTTTTGTCTCCCGACTATACAGTTTATCTCCCAATGTTTCCCTCCTGCGGCGGCGGCGTCGGTCACGTGGTGACGCGCCTGCGATTCCCTTCCAACAGAGATAACTACCCTGCTGTTGCAGTTGGTTTCGAGAAAATGTTCATTGCATTTGCAAGAAATTGGAAGGCGGATCGTGACAAGCTCAGTGGATCGGTCATCAGGTTAGGAATTCCTTGGATGGAGAACTGGCTATCTTCCGAAGTCATTGCTGTTCAAAGTGTTCATTCTTATGAATATACCAAAAATGGTCCAACTGGCCACAGGGCACGGATTTGCTGGAACTCCATTCACACTGAGTAGCTCGTTTGAAAGATATTGTTATATTCTTTGCTAGTATATCGGTTAGTACACGCGCCTGTCATCAATATATGTGTCCGCGCGTAAGCTGGGTTCGACTCCCAGGCAGAGAGATTTTTTTTTATTTCCGAGGTCGTACGTATCTCATTAATTCTCAACAGCTATGACAATAGATGAAGACAAGAGTGCGAACTCTGAACAGCTGCGATGAGCGTATGATATAATTCCTTATCAAATCCAATGCAGCGTAAAACAAAACACGGGATCTTCCAGCGACTGCTGTCATATTGTTCTTTGACCAAGTCAGACGTTACAGTTGCCTGACCGTTACCGGAAAGATGGGTTGCAATACGCGCACAGTGTGATGCCTTCGTCTGAGTTGTGTAGTTGGAGCTATCGTCTTTCGAAGAAGTTAGAGGACGACAACTAACCTGATCATCAAGTATCATCCACTCAGAGAGTGCCATCGGGTACTCCGGAAGAAAGAAAGTGGTATATGTGCCCAGGTAACACCACTACGGAGCAATCGAGTGAACTTTTGTTCTGAGAAACAAGGAGGTTTCGCATACTTTTCCTGTACTACCCTGCACGACTAGTTCGAAATGATGATTCTGTGGTACTGAGAGGGGATAAAACCAGAACCCCGAACGGCCACAGGAAGGAACGTGGCTTGGTAGTCCGAGTCATATTCTGCTGGTTAGATTGCATCAAGATACACACTACAGCCGCTACTTACAGGGGCATGCAAGTAGGAGGCTGTGGAAGGAAAAACAGTCTACTCAGGGAGTGATTAGCGAGTTGAATGGTTCATCGCTCAAGAAAACACCTATTGTACTAAGTACCTTTTCGCCTGTCCCGTGTTCTACAAAACACAAGACGCCTGTAAAGAATTGAATTGGCGGACATAAAATTTGCACTCTCACTAGCGCCAACAGAAGCATCAGCATTTGTATATCAGAACTACTCTTGAGCGTTAACATTGCTGATTCGAACCCATCCTTTACAAACGATGCATCGGGAAAGCATCTGTTGATTGCCGCCAGCCTGTTCTGGCATGCCTCAGCGGCTAAGCAAAAGACCTGTGAGTGGATCAGGGCTAGCTGTAAAATCATTCGCTGTTAGCGATGTGGAATATCTGGTCATATGTATGTACTACACGCTCACTTTCTTTTCCAGCCAATGATGCCTATTTTCTGTCGCCGCAAGGTACGCTAACAGTTCGTGACGCTCATTCCTCGACCGGACTCCCTGCTCGTTTACAGCTTCCATTCTTCCAGCGCTTGTGTTATGTGGGTGCAGCTCAGAATCAATTCCTGATGTGCAGTGTGCACGGACTCAACAATAAGGACCCACACTTGATGGCCCTGAGAGTGACATCTCAATGATATATCACCTTTTTCAGAAATTTCCTGGTCAGTGGACGCCGTCAGCTTCCGCGGAGGGATAACACTTGGCTGTACTTGCATCAAATCAGCACAAAGAAAACAAGTATTCAAGAAGACTCCTGATTTACTTATGGCCCATTTGAAGATGGTCGATCAAGTGTGCAGATCTGCAAAGTCTGCCAAGAAAGAATATGACATACATATAGAATCACAAGCACGTAGGTATGTACATATATGTACCCCCCCTAAACGAAGTTTCTTACCTGACGACGGCGGTGAACGCCCAGCGTTAGAAACATCTACTCAATCATTGCAGAAATGGTTTGAGTCCGACCCTTAATGGTAAGTCGTAAATCTTGAAGTCGACCGTCAATATCAGTCATTTAGAATCAACGTGGTGAAAAGTGGCAGGCGTGTGTGCCATAAATACATTTTTGCACATCATTACAGAGAGTCACACATGTCTACTCTGCCTTGTGTCCCTTTGCCTTCTTCTCCCGTGGATCACCCGCCAGCCACAGGGCAGAAAATAAGAAGAAACCGATGCTCGTACTAATGGCACCCGTATAGTAGGGCCAGGCAGCACTCAGGAAGCGTGGGTAGCCATCATGGCGCGGAGGGACTACAGGGACAGTAGTAGAGCTTGTAAGATACGTAAAGCTGCAAAATTCAGGTATATTAGCGGTAGATCCTTGGCATGGGGGTCGAGGACGCACCCCTTGCGCTTGTAGTTAATCACGAACTTGAAGACACCGTGTCGGTCGGGCGCACGAAAAGTCACCGAGTACTCGCCCGGATTACCCGATACTGGAAGCAAAGCTGTGCGAACATGTGGATCCAGCATTGTAAATTCTAGTTGTAGATCTTTGATGCCCGAATACGGCGCCCATGTCGATGATTTCGGGTCGTACTTAGAGATATGGGCAGTGTATACCTAAAGAAATTGTTAGTCGTACTGAGGTGTCGGCGTAGTTCAATTCTCACAAGTCTATCATTAGTGGTATATTGCTCTGATGGTTCACTTGCATTGACAGGATGGTGAGTAGTACTTTCGATACGAAGAACATTTGTTTCTTGGAAGGTCCATGCTACGATATCGCGGGCAAAAGCTGTATTTCCAGAAGAGACACCCCTGAGAGAATAACAGCAGGTCAAAATTCACGAGCAACTGCAAGCAAATAAAGAACACACTTAGATATTTCTTTTTGTGCAAATTCGTCGCTAAACACATCAGCACCACCCACGAACGTGATGCGAGAATTGTCAAGAGTTTGAAAACCGGTGACTAGACCAAGTTGAGATCCAGCCCAGAGACCTTCCCCACCTCTTTCCGACGCATCAACCAAAGCATCAGGGGATCCACCGTCGGTTTCAGAGGCAAAGCTCTCTGTCGGTGCGCGAAGAATAGGTACTACCATAGGGTTGTTTCCAATAGAGTGTGGAACGCCAGAGAACCAGACTGGGTTGATATTTGAGGAAACGATCGAGTTGGCTTGTACAGAAACAGGAATGACCTGAGGTGATTCCTCGCGCTCCGGAAAGTATGACACAAGTGGTGTACCGGGAGGTGGAAGAGTGAGCGAAAATTCTGCAGCCAAGGATGAAAGTGGTGTCTGCTTGGAGGACAACGCGATGATGAGGTTAGTCTTCTTTCCCAGAAGTTGTACGAGAGATTGTGGTGTGACATCCTTCGCAAAATCTATCAGGAGTGAGGAACGTAAGTAATTGGTATAAGAAATTGACAACGTACTCTTCGTTTCAGACGCTAAAAGGATAACGTGAGCGAAGTTGGAGACATCGTACTCAATGACGAGAGGTCCTTCAGCCTTAGGAGCACGGAATGTCAACTGATATCCTTGCTCTGGAGTTTACATGGTCAAAATAGATTCATTTGGGCAGTGTTATATCCACAAACCCTTCAATCCATTGTAGAAGAGGGAATAGTTGTCCTGCTTGTTTGGCTCAACGATTACCAAGACGGAATCACCAGTGCTAGACCTGGCATAGAGGCATGTAGCGAGATTGACAACAAGAAATAGTAACGAGCGAAGTTGTACCATTGGCGGTCTGCCGCGATGGTCGTTGAACGAAGGTCAATAAATTCCCAGCCGCTGGCAAGCTCCACGTCGCGCTGGATATTTTTGGAATACCATGTTTGATATAAGCTTTTGGATCAAACAAGAACACCGAATTCCGGCTCGCTGTGGCAAACTCCGATAAAGTCCGACCAAAATTCGCGAAAGCCGCCGGGAGACTTAAGCCAACCAGTTGCTCAGTTGGTCATTCAAAGTTCCCCTTTCTCTTTTCTTTAACGTGATGACTGTTTCTGACGAACTCGAATACCTCAAGTCCCTTGTGGCGCAATTAAATGACAAGATTGCAGCTATAGAGGCAAAGTCAAAACCCGCTCCCAAAACACCTGCTCAGCAACTCAGAACAATCCTCGTCGGACCTCCCGGAGCAGGTGCAGCAAACCAACAATAGATCGTGTTCACTAGCTGACTGTTTCCAAGGCAAGGGAACACAAGCCCCGAGGATTCGCGACGAGTTCTGCGTTTGTCATCTGGCGACCGGTGACATGCTGCGCGAGCAGGTAGCCAAGAAGACACCCCTCGGCATTGAGGCGAAGAAGATTATGGATACCGGAGGCCTTGTTTCCGATGAAATCATGGTGGGCATGATTAAAAGTGAACTAGAAAATAACGCGGCTTGCAAAAACGGGTATGACATTTGGACATCTGGCTTTCCTTTCGTGTTATGTTAATATCACGTTTTCTCTAGTTTCGTTCTTGACGGATTTCCTCGAACAGTACCCCAGGCTCAGAAACTAGACGGCATGCTTGAAGAACGCAAGGAGAAGCTTGACTCAGTGGTTCAACTTCAAATTGACGATTCTTTACTTATCTCTCGCATCACGGGCCGGTTGATCCACCCCACAAGCGGAAGGACTTATCATAAGGAATTCAAGTATGTTTAGTACACGCACACGTGAGACCGACTAATGGCATTGCTCAGCCCACCTAAAAAACCTATGGTTGATGACGTGACTGGTGAACCTCTTATCCAGCGTTCAGATGACAACGTAGAAACCCTTCGCAAACGTCTCGGGGCTTTCCACACTCAAACAGGTCCTGTTGTCGACTACTACCGAAACAAGGGCTTGTGGCACGGTATTGATGCAGCACAATCTCCAAAGGTTGTTTGGGACCATCTTCGCAATGTCTTTGTTGGTAAAGATCAGAAGTAAATCTCATCGTTACTTAGGACATGAATCAATATATCACGTTGTGGACCGAGCATACTGGTGTCGCCCCACAACCTAATCATTAGGACGTAGAGATGCCAAGTGAAGCATCAGGGAGCAACCTCTCAACTCGAGAAAATCGTCGTGAAGGAGGTAAAACATGAGAGGAATGAGGAATGAATGTCTGAGAACATCCCCATACGGTTTATAGAGGCGACTGTGCGATTCTGCAAGCGAACTGGCTCGAACAAAGATGCTCTGCGACAAGATCATGCGGAAGATTACATGATTTCACTTCGCCAAAATAACCGATGATGATTCAAATTTTGTGGGTGCTCGGTAGCTTGCATTCTGCTTTTGGAATTCGTTTTCGTTGATCGAGAGACTATACTGCAGGGCAATCAAGATGCACCCACATGCATCGCTAAGAAGATATGTAGGTATGTATCTGAATCTTAGATTTTTGGGCGAGGTCAAAATGGGGGACACACTAAGCATATAAAACCGCCATGTCAATATCAGGCTTAAGTTTCATATCACACAATCTCTCCGCGATAGAATTAGTATGCGTCCTCAGAAGACAGAAACCACCCTCAGGCGAGGTGCCGCCTGTCTGGCCTGCCGGTAAGGACCTAATGGGTTTCGTAGCCATGAATGCATTCTGATTTGGCATCCATACCATAGGAAACGGAAATTGGTGAGGATCGTCAACCAACGATCTATTCTCGCGAGTCCTGATTATATTAATCAACATTAGAAATGCGATGGAATACGCCCTGTCTGCCGTCAATGCACGAAGATGAATCGTGCCAATGCTTGCGCGTACGACGATAAACAACAAAAAAGCCGAACAACGCTCCTCAAAGAGCAACTCTCCCAGCTTGAACGTCGATTACACGATCTCGAGTCAGGCTCAAGCTCAAGTTCAGGTTAGCACCCTTTGAATTTCACAAGCTTTTCTTTTTAGTTCATTCGCGGAAATCAGGCGCACCATCTCCTCATCATACTGAATCAGATTTTGGATCTACACCATTCTATGGCACCGCTTCGAATTCTCGGTTTCCTTTGTACAACTTTGCCTCCACTTCGGGTTCACCATCACCGCCTCACTCTGAAGCTGGATCAGTGTCCCTATCCATGCTGTTCAATGTCACAGCAGAACTCCAGCACAGGCCAGACAATCACCCCTGGAGCTCTCCTTCGGCTTCCCTTTTTGGTACACCCTCTCATACTGATCCTAGGAAGACACTATCTCCTTGTGCGGAACAATATCTGTGAGATTTGTTACTATACATATCATGCAGCCCACTGACGCTGCTCTGTCAATACAGGCTTGACGTCTTTATGACTCATAGGCATCAATGTTGGTTCTACGCCAGTATGGACCGGTTCCTTGAGCCTGCGCACCCAGGAAATGAACCCCACCCAGCACTTATCAACGCGATGTACCTCTTTGCATGTCACTTTGCAAACTCTCAGGTCTACTCAGACATCGAATCCGCTTTTTTTCTACAAGTCCAGCAGGAAATCAATGCGGCATTAGACACTTCAGACCGGCTTCCCGACATAGTTCAAGCGTCATCACTCCTCGCCATCTACTTGTACACGAATAACCGTGTTATTGAGGGATACCGCCACACCTTCTCTGCAATCAAGCTCGCCGTTGGGATCGGCCTACATCAAATACAACCTCAAAGCGTACTAACAGGTGTTTATCCTGGACATGTACTGATTCCGGTTGCGCTGCCACGAGACGTCGTGGAGCTGCAAGATCGCGTCTTGGCCTTCTGGCAAATTTTCATGATTGACCGCTGCTGGTCCGTGGCTAATGGCCTACCTCTCGCCTTACCGGACAAAGACACACCTCAGTGTCGTATACTAACTCCGTGGCCATCGTCCCTCGGACATGGAAAATGGGTACGTGTCATATTCTGTATTCGAGCGACGTTCTTTCTTATCGAGCGTGTGGCAAATAGGATACAATTGGCTTTGAGCAATCCCTCCATGCATTCTTTGATGGTTCGCAAGCCTCAGTTCTATCTGAAGAGACTGTACCCTCTCTGAAAGCCAAGGCGGCTGCGCTCTACGAACTAACAGCGCGACCAACGAATGGTGGGCGTCATTGGCAATTGGCACAGATGTTGATCCTGTAACTTACCGAACATCTCCAAGGTTCTGGTCCGAACGACTGGAAATATCGCTTTGCAGAAGCTGCAGTGCAGAGATTTTCCTCGACACTCCCCTCTGTCCCAGTTGATCGCGACTACTTCGTAATCCAGACAATGCTTTACACTTCTTTCATACATCTGCAACGGCATACAACTTTCGATGGCCGAGCCTTTAAAGCAGGACACTCTATAGCACGGCTGATATGTCAGTTGACTGATGCTGACTGGCCTCACTTGGACCCTATCATTAGCGTACGTGACTTCGGCCGTCTGAAAAAGGTGCACTATTGGCTCATGATGTCTCCTGTAGGCATGTTGGCTGTCTGCTGCAGAGATGTTCATTATTGCCATTGCCAACTCGAAATCAGATTCCGGCGATCTCGGCGATGTGGTCAGTGGCTACCAGCACAATTTGGATGTCCTTATGCAGGCCCTCAAGACCTACGGAACATATTCTCCATTATCCAGTACGTATCACAAGCTATTGAAACAAGACTTTGCGTCATTTCTTCACCATCGTTTTAGGTGAATTCGCTTCAAAAGTCGAACGCGCTCGTACTTAAAAAATCTCATCGGGAAACACTTCAAATCAGCAAACTCGGACTTGTATAAATAATTCAATAATTCATCTGAAAGTGTAGTAATAGCAAGGATCCACGATACCCAGTTTCGGCGTTCCCCTGTACACTGCTGTTTGCTAATGTTCAAATGACTCGATGTATTAATGATTTTGTGATGGTCTCCAGCGTATTGGTTTGATCTGGTGATAAGGACAGATCTCTAAGAGGGAAGAGTTATGCTTTCCCTGGCACTTTTCCGACAAAATGGCTGTGTAAACCTAGTCCCATGGGAGGTGCATGGACAGGCTCAGGGCGCTTGGTTGTCTTAAAATTAATTTTCAAAATTTCTCTTTTCTTTTTCAAGAAAATGCAGAACGTCAGAGGATATACCTCAACTCGGCCGCGGCTGTTAGGATAAACTTTCGAACCTTGTCTTTTTATCCTAACGGTGAGTGAGCATAACGATACACATAATCCCAGTCCTCACTACCGTGTTATTCTACTGGTAATATCTTCTGGCTACTTTGCCGTCTTTACTTAACTGGCTTGAAGTCCAAATTCAACCGAACAGCCGACACCTTAGTCGCACTATTGATCTCAATTGCCTCATGTGCCACCGGGTGGGGTTGGAACTTGGCTCCAAGTACACCGTGTGCACTATGTAGCCGGGATTGACAATCTGGATAATGTGTCATGTGGGATAAGAAAT
The DNA here is from genome assembly GCA_017657335.1 of Termitomyces titanicus. Lineage (NCBI taxonomy): Eukaryota > Fungi > Basidiomycota > Agaricomycetes > Agaricales > Lyophyllaceae > Termitomyces > Termitomyces titanicus. Next base: position 18,595 of record JAGGAX010016765.1, on the reverse strand, counting down.
TACAATGTATGAGAGAGATCCAAAGAGTAAGGAAAACTCAAGCTGACCCATCTGAAAGAGAACCAAGTGTGGTGCCATTCTCGGATGACAATGTGGCACTTCACACGCAGAGCTACCCTGGAGCAACTTTCGGAACGTAAGATGGTTGGGCCCATGATGACTAACATTTAGCAAGAACCCGGACGGAATACTTACAGGCCTGATAAATGACAGTAGATGGGTTTACAAAGGTTTACAGCTAAAAACGCGCATTCACAGTTCCAAGACAAGTTTTCCCTTATAGCCTTCGGCGTTGGTAGCCGTTATCCCTCTCTCTCTCTCCGTAGCCACCCCGCCGATCTCTGTTATCTCTCCTAGGCGGGGACGAATTCCTCCTCCTATCTCTCTCTCGTTCCCTTTCATACATATTTGGGGGCGGACCTCCATTTCTGTCCTTTGAATAACCCTTCCTATCGTCTCCACGCCCGGGAGGCGACCGTGAGCGACGCATATTTCTACTTGCGTGTGGCGAGGGCGAACGTTCTGAGGATGGGGAACGATCCGGACGGCGACCCATTGGGGCACGTCGGTCATGTTCTCGTCGATTATCGAGTGCTGGTTCTCGTCGGGAGGAAACACCGTTGTCATTCGAGCGGCGAATATCCTGTGGTGACGAGTCGGAGCGCGAGGGGGGGTCCCTTCCATCGTACTTGGAAGGAGGAACGCCGCGAGGGGGCGGTGAAGGAGAACGAGGCGGGGTAGAGGGCTGGCGCCGAGAATCTCGGGGTGGAGGTGGAGGAGACCTGGAATCATGACGTCTGCGTCTCGATTCGGGAGACCGAGAGTCATAGTTCTTGTGTCTAGGCGGAGGAGGCCTGGAATCGTCACGTCGGGGACGCGGTGGTGGGGATCTGGAATCCCTATTTCTCGGTGGCGGAGACCTGGAAGCATCGCGACCACGTCGACGAGCAGGGGTGGATGAATAGCGGCGGCGACGGTCGCGAGAGGACGCGTCCGATTCGGAGTCCGATTCAGAGGTAGTGTCAGAATCGGAGTCGCTGTCGGACGAGTCCGAGTCTGAGGAATCTGAAGAGGAAGACTCGGCTTCGAGCATAGCCCGTCGTTGCTCCATGATGAGCCGCGGCGCATTCTATAAAATCAATATACAACTTTATCCGAGAACAGAACCTTGCAACATACCTTCAGATACTCTCTCATATCTTCTGTGATAATACCCAGGCCAATGCTGGTGAAGTAGTTGATGGCAAACCTGGTGTTCTTGGGTACATCGACAGGGAACATGCCCTCACATTTGCGTTTGATCTCGGGATCCTTAAACCGTTCTGCTAGTGTCTTTAATCCCATGCTCTCCATCATCTCATTCATGAGGATTTTGATGAAGATACGACTGCTAGAGGTCGTATCGTCTTCGTTGACCTTTACACAATCAAAGACGACCCATGAGATCGAATCTGTGGAAAAGAGGTGTCCAAAGAAGCGCGCAATGTTGCGCAAGCGATTCGTCTCATAACGATGGATCGTAGTGTAGTAGTTGCCGAAGGCAGATTCAAAGCACTCGGACCAGACACGATTGAGCTTGCTCAGACGTTCACCGATGAGCCCATAGAAAGTAGAATACGACCGTTCTTGAGAGCAACACTCGAGAATCATGTTGATCAACTCAATCTTTGAGTGGATGAGTCTTCGCGCAGATAATTGTTTGAATTGGTACACACCTCTGAACCTTCATCTATCTGAACCTTGAGCAATTTGTGAACGGCTTCTTCGTAGTTCAGAGCATTCATGATTGTCAGATAAATAACACGTCGAAGGTTGACTAAATTCGTCTCTGTGCGATCTTCAATGCCTTCTTTGGCTTCAGCAACTGCGACAGGGAATTAACAAAATGGATACAAGGCTAATAAGGATACCAGATACCTTCGTCCTCGTCTGAATCACTGGAATCCTCTTCAGAGCCAGATTCTTCATCAGAGTCGTCGCCGAGAATTTCAGCCTTGATTGACTTGTATTTCTCTTCGTTTTCTAAATAGTCAGAGTCAAACTTGAAGACGTCTAAGCATTCAATTAACTTCCAAAAACAACACAGGATGAAACTGAGCACGTACTGAGTCCTTCCTGAACCTGCATATCATCTTCGAGTTCAATCTGATGGGTGATTTGCTCATCCTCATCTACCAAGTCCAAGCCCTCCGGCATGATTGGGTTGTCTTTGAACTTGTCCTTTCGGACCTGCATCAGCACCTCGATCATGTATTGTACACGCTGGCTGATGGCACCTTCGTTCAGTACAGCACGGAAACGTTCGAAGACGAAGGTGGTGCCTTTCGGCGAGTTTTCTGTGAGGAAAGCGCCGACTTCACGCATGAAACTGACAGCAATTTCGATGGAGTCATCTGTGGGGTGTTCAAGAAGAAGCATAAAGATCTGTAGTGCTACGATTGGGGGCGCAACAGCTTGATTGACTAGATGAGCAAGGAATGTAGTGGAAGAATTGCAGACGATCTAGAGCAACAGTGAGCTTATCGAGCATAAATGGGCAAACACAACTGACCTTGTCGTTTCGTTTGAAAGCGCGCCGGAACTGGCTGATAAGCCGCATAAGCACAAGTTCTCCGACTTGTGGCAATTTTGTGTTGATAATCGCCACGAGTGCGGCAAATACAGGTGTGAAGGGTAAACTGGCTGCCTGCGCTTTCATGACACTTCTCGCGAAAAGCCCACGCCCACGAACGAGGTTTTCCGAGAAGAGTTCCGGCACGACCTGTTTGATATTGACAATGTTGACTCGATTGACTATACCCGTGATAGATTTGCGGAGAGCATCCCAAGCAATGCGTTGATATTCTGCACTGCTCTTGTCTTTGGCCGCGGCTTCCTGCATAGCACGTAGTCGTGCAGGTGGCATATAGACACCACCAGACCTCGAGCTTATTAGTTTCGCAAATTCGGCTTGAGCGTCGAACTCCTTCTCTTCTTTTGGTTTGTCGGCTTTTTCGAGTTCTGCAGCTGCGGCACGAGCTGCAAGCTGGCGTTCTCGTTCCGCCTTACGTTGAGGGTCAACATCAACAACCTTTGGACGCTCCACGAGTCCATTCGATGGCGGTGAGTAGGACCTCCTTCGTGATGTAGGCGGTGCACCGTCGTTTTTGGCCGAAGGAGAACGAGACCTGATGAAGTGTGAGTGCGGCCGATGAGGTAAGTACAGACCAGTCACGAACCGTTTCCTCTTGTATTGAGCGCCGTCAGTATCAATTGGAGAGGGCATCACTGCAACGGACGTCGTCGCTGGCGGGGAACAAGTTGAGGACAATATTTGGTCATGTTTGCAATTCGACTCTCAGTCATGGCAAATATTTCGTTGTCCTTCCTCTTCATGTCCTAAATATCTTTCCATTTCTGCACTTGCCTCTGCATCGTTCTTGCCTATGTTTTAGCTATATACCGCGTGTGATAGATTTATATCATGGTAGTATGGACGCGCGTCTGTGCTCCTGTTGGATTCAGTTTGATATTTCTCAGATGCCGTAATCACATGAGAATTCGTACGCGCCGCAGTCCACAATACATTTCAAGTACGTTCACGACGTCGCTGAGCAAGAGTGCGATGGATCAGCTCGAAGTATTGCCGTCAGTATCTCGGGTAAGTAGATGACAGTTCGTCTACTCGATTCCAAAGTTTGGACCATCTCATTAGTTGAGTGATCAAGTGGTCCGAGTCTTGGGCCAGGTACGTTTCCTAACCTCAGCCTGTAACTTGTCATTAACTCTCGAATCAGAACCCAGGAAAGTTCACTCTTCAGGGTGTGAACGTTTTCATTGCTTCCACAATATAACAATGGTGACATCTTTTTGATCAGGCACGAATACATATATCATTGGCAAGGCAAATCCATATACACTCATTGATACTGCCGAAGGTCGTGAAGAATACATACCTATTCTTGAATCTGCCCTGAAAGAGGTTGCCAAATCGACCAACCCTACCGAGCCGGATATCTCTGACATCATCATATCGCATTGGCACCCAGATCACACTGGTGGCCTGCCAACAGTACTAGCTCTGCTCCAACGACTGTGGGTAGAGCGCAACCCGACGTTGCCTTACAAGCCTCCGCGCTTGCACAAGTTTCTAACCAGCCCTGAGGACCCTCACAAAGCCCACGGGGCACATGACCCCATTCCATCCATACTCAGCAAGCTCTCGACCGACCTCTACACACACTCTCCGTCTGGCAAGGCATTCCACGACCTTCGTGACTCTCAAACTCTCCTCCCATCGGGCTTACGCGTCCTTCACACTCCCGGCCATACAACTGACTCCATTGCTCTCTATGTACCGCAGGACTCCGCGCTCTACACCGCCGATACAGTACTTGGCCAAGGTACTTCAGTATTCGAAGATCTCTCCACCTATCTCACCAGCCTCAAGAAGATGCTGGACTTCAACGAAGGGGACGGCTATACCTCTCTTTACCCCGGACACGGACCCGTTGTTCCAAAAGGCAAAGAATTAATCAGCGGGTACATCCAACACCGCCTCGAGCGCGAAGCTCAAATCCTGAAAGTCCTCCAGACTACTAGGGCAGATGTATCCGTCGCGCCTGCGCATTGGACAACATGGACCATCGTCACAAAACTCTATGCTGCTTACCCAGAATCTTTGTGGCTTCCTGCTGCTCATGGTATTGGCCTCCATCTGAAGAAATTGGAGAAGGATGGGGTTGTGAGGTGCCTTGGGGGAGAGCTGGAGCATATGAGCTGGGAGCTTCTCGATATGTTGCCATCGACCTCGCCAGTTGACAGGAACAGCTTACTTTGATCACGTCGAGCACAAGCTTATTATATTTTTGAAGCTTGTCCAAAGTCCCATTTGCATTTTGTACTGGTCAAGTATCACTTTCATGTCATATGTAGCAATACTTATACATGGAAAGGTGATATGTGTATACAGTACAATATGTCGACGTCATAATGCATAATCTTGTGATGTATAAATCTCTTAATGTATGGGAACCAGGGAGTCTGGGTGGGGCTTATTGTAAATGGCCTTGCATTGCATAATGCATACTGCAAGCAAACAAAGTGAGCGAGGGTTATGCTAGCACTGGAAGGTGTTTCCTGTAAAACAGAGCCTGTCATATGGTTTCCATGTTGTGTTTCCTTGGGGAATATGTAAGCCTTAGGCATTCCTACTGAAAAAGTGAGGAATATTCCTCATCTTTTTGCCAACATTTTGTAATACCTTTCCACCATCCCTTTTGCGGCTGTAAACAGGTTATCATTGTTCATTGTGTCACTTGCTGCACCAAAAATGGATCAACGAAATTTCCGCCCAAGTAGTAAGTCACTTCTCTGACGGTAGACGATGTTTCAAACCCAAGGGTCTGAAGGCTCCAGACGACAAAAACGAAGTGCTGGAAACCAATGGCTTATTTCGAGCTTCGTCCTCTCCGGGAACACCCATTGAAGTTTTAAGGCACTTGTCTTACATGGGAACAAGAACATGGCCGAGATGTTACCTCCTGAGTTCAACAATATCGGCGATGACGAGGCGTTATAATTCCGTTCACATTAGTGCCATCAATATATACGCGTACTAGTGTCATATTTAGGATGTTGAAGTGTCGACCGTACCGAGGCAGTACATATATTGCCAATTGCACTCGGGACTGAATCAATTTATGTGTTCTTGACCATGGGAAACTGACAGATGATTTGATACGAGCCAAAGCCAATCGAACAAAGGGGAGACTTACAGAACACTTCAATGAACGCCATACTTTCCTCGACTTGACACCACTTGATCTTCTCCAACTCAGCCATTTTGAAAACAAGTTTGAGGGATTCATCGCCGTCGCTGCCCGGGGAAGCGACTACTCTAGATATCTCCAACGTTGTGAACACGAAGCACGACCCAAAATGCGTCATGAAAAGTTTATTCCTTTCAAGCGGTTTTGGAGGCCGGCTTTCCCAGCAGCTGTAGTAATCTGACACCGTGAGTCTGCGGAGACGCGGCGGCAACACCGTGAAGGCGCGCGGGGAAAAGCAACTGTGGTGGGATACGTGCAAGTGCTCGAGTGTGGTCAAGCTCTGTAGCAGCTGGGTGTACGCACTGCCCAGATTGCTGAAGACACTGATGTTGTCCAACCGGAGACTGCAGAGATTCGTCGCGGGAGCAGGCGGGACGTGATCTATCTTCGGGGCGAATTCTGGCGACTGGTGAAGGAGGCCACCAATGAAACGAATGTCCAAGTGTTCGACGGTATTCGAACACAAAGTCAATGCGCGCGAAAAATGTGAAACGGCATGGTGATGATTACTGTCGAGCCTGACAGATTTTAGATTATGTCTTGGAAGGTCCGGGGAAAAACTCATAACAGAACAATCGCGGAGGTATAGGTTTTCTAATTTTGGGAAATTGTTGAGGGCGGAGTGAATTATGCCTGGGGCAAAGGTCGTCGCAAAGGTCGTGATTTTTAATGGTGCAAAATTCCAGAGGGCAAGTGGGCATTGCCATAGGTATAGGGTCTTTAGATTTGGGGTTAGTTCGAGAAACTCTTCTAGACCGTCTTCCAGGGCTTCGGACTCGGTAGATAGCTGATAATCCAATGCAGCCGCGTAGACATGTCTCCCGAGCTGTGGTCGCTTCCTAAGCGTGCGCAACAAGAGAGACAGGCTAGCCGCAGGCCATTGTGTATGTTTCCGACCCTTCCATCCTGTAAAATCTAGCTGTATGTCGCGGTATAAAACCCGCTCAACTATTGACCGGAGTTTGGAGCACGTTTTTGAATAAGCGCTCAAAGAGAAACGCGCATCCGCAAAGTCAGAGTACCGATCATCGATATATCGACTTGCGGCGTCGAGAACTGGGACGGGATGGCGCAGACAGGCAGCGATACACTCTAGAATCTCAATAGGCAGCTCGAGCAACGTGACTCGAGGAGGAAACGCGTCAAAGTCGCGTTCCGCTAAGTTGTCGAGCACACACACATCAGTCACGCGAGCTCCACAAACACTATACATATCATCATCTCACCAGAACGAAAAACTGCTTGAGAACCACTGCCACCAGGACTCTGCGTAGAATCCTCCTCTGAGTCGTATCCTGCGTCCCCATCCCAGCCCGGGAACTCGAACTCGTCATCATAGTATGAGTGGAGGGCACGGAGGTTGTACCGATGACCGAACCGTGCGGAGAAGGAGGGGTAATCTGTCCTGAGAGGACCATATGGGAGTGTTTCGATATTGGAGGGTTTTTGTGTACATGTCTCGTTGTTAAACACTGCTCCGTTCGATTAGCAAGGCACAGACAGAAGTGCATGAAAATTTATACTTCAAATTATGACCAGATATGTATATCCAGGGTGGGGGAGGGGAGCGAGAACAAGGCTAGGGAAAGTCGGAGACTTCTCTTGATACGGTCGGAACACGCCCGGCCTGCCAGGACCTTGTGAGGAGTTTCTGTGATGTCCTGGTCCAAGAGAGGAACAATTACCCAGCGGCCGGCGATAAGATGAGATTGGCGACCACTACGCGACAGCAATCAGACAGACGTCTCGAATTACTTTTACATATATTCAGGGCACAAAACGGCGGAACTGAATGAGAACCGAGAAGTAGAATTGTGACATTGACGGACATGAGGACTATACGACAAGAGAGTACAGAGAGGACAACACTATGAGGAGGCTTTTTGAAGGGGTAACCACAAATTACACAAGACCGGAACATATGAACAAGAAGAAGAGAGAAAAGTGGAAGGAGGGAACGGCGACTCTATAGCTCGTCGTCGGTGAAGACCTCCTCACCACGCTTCCTCCGTGCCATACGGTCCTTCTTGGCCTGAAGGTAAAATCCAATAAGCTTATGCACGGAAAGAAAATGAATCGAAGGTAACGAACCTTGCGAGCCTCGGAAGCAGTCAGCTTCTTCTGTTTCTTGACCTCAATCTTGTTGCCCATAGCATCGTACTGCACCTCTTCGTCGCCTTCCTGCTTGTCAATGCGAGGACCGGAGCCCTGGCCTTCAACCCAGTTGTGACCGGAAGCCTCAAGACGACCATCGCGCATGGCCCAGACTCTGCAGTGATACGTCAGTCATAAGTTAAGCGAAATAGAAACAAAGGTAACGCACTCCTTGCACAGGGACTCGGAGAAGTCGCGATTGTGCGTGATGACAAGGACACCACCCTCAAAGACCTTGAGGGCCTCGATGAGCGCAGCGAGCGACTCACGATCGAGGTAGTCTGCATTCAATCGTTAGCCGACTGCCCTTGTGACATTGAGGATAATTGACATACTAGTGGGCTCATCCAAGCAGATGACGTGGGGACGACGCCATGTGGCAGCACCAAGGACAATCTTGACCTTCTGACCACCAGAGAGACCACGCATGGTGTTGTGGGAGACGAACTCGGGCTCGAGACCGAAGTCGGCAAAGTGCTTCTCGATCTCGCGACGAACGAGGGGGCGGAGGAGACCGAGGCGCTGAGCTTCACGAGTATCAACCTCGAGAACTTTCTGTAAACAGACATGGTATATCAGCAATGAACAAGACGATGACAATAAAACCACGGACCTTTTCGAAACCACGCTTGATGAGATCATCACGAGGCAGCCAAATGTTCTCAGACGACGAGAGGGCCTTGAACGAAACCTCGTACTCGTACGACTGCTTGAGCTTCTTACGGCCAACGATCTCATCGATGATCCTCTTCTGGCCCTCGACGATGACGATACCACCATCCTTCATCTTCTGCGCCTCCTCCTCAGTGATCTGTCGGCTCGCCTTCTGCATCTCCTCGAGATCCTCACCGGTCTGGTAACGCCAGAGCATGTACTCGAGAGGAGTCTTGTCGAGGTGGTGATCGATGTGGTGGAAGGCGTGCTGGGCGACGTAACCGATAACCAAGTTGGGGTGCTTCCAGATCTCACCACCTTTGTTGGGCTCCATGTCACCGATAAGGAGCTTGACGAGGGTAGACTTTCCGGAACCGTTGGGACCGAGGACAGCGACACGGGAAGAAAGGGAGACTTGGAGGGTGATGTCGTAGAGTTGCTGGACGGGCTGGGTGGGGTACTGGAAGCCGACCTTGCGCCTGTCAAACAATGTTAGAATTGCATTGGGTTAAGAAGACAATGGAGGCTTACATCTTGAGCAGGGACTTCTCCTTGGTCTTGACACCCTCAAGCAGAGGAGGGTCGGGGAGCTTGAACTTGTAGTCCTCAGCAGCCTCGAGAGTGTAGTAGGACTTCGCCTCGGGGACCTGGGCGACGAACTTCTCGAGATTACCGCGGTATCTGCGGAGCTTGAAGCGGTTAAGGTGGAGGACGTCAGTGATGGTGTTGTTCAAGAATCCAGAGTCGTGCGAGACAATGACTAGAAATCTCAGATCAAACAAACATTTACGACGCAATGGAAGAACGACATACTGGATGTGCAAGTCTTGAGGCTGGTGAGGTAGTTCTCCAACCAGGCAACATTGATGACATCAAGATGGTTAGTCGGCTCATCGAGGAGCAGGATGTCAGCCTTGAAGAGCATAGCGCGGGCAAGAGCGAGCTTCATCTTCCAACCACCGGACAAGCTGCCAATGGCGTGCTTCTGGCGCTCGTCGGAGAAGCCGACGGAGGCGAGGGTCTCGATAATCTCCTCCTTGCCGGCCTCGACACGCTTGTCAGAGAGAATGAAGTCGAGGACGGAGGTCTCGGCCTCACTGCCATCGATATCGTGCTCGACGTAGAAGGTGCGAACTTCGTCGGGAGAAGGGAAGCCTTCGACTTGGCTGTATAAAGTTTATTAGAAACAATGTGAAAAGAAAGAAAAAGAATGCGTACCCGTTGGTGATAGCCCTCATGAGAGTGGACTTTCCGGTACCGTTCTTACCGCACAGACCGTAGCGATGACCGCGCTTGAGACGGAGAGTGGCAGTGTTGAGCAAGATCTTGGCACCGTAAGCGAGGGAGAACTGGCAGTTGCAAAGGTCTTCGCCCTCCTCCTCATCCTCGGGGACCTCCTCTTCCTCACCCTCAGTGGCGGAACGGACGACCCACTCATGGGTGGCATCGGTGGGGGTGGGGGTGGCGAGGACGAAGCCAAGGAAGGGTGCGAGAGAATCCCACTGGGGGACTTCGAAGTTCTTGTCGTTGACGAGGTTGGCAGCGAGGGCGGAGGCGTAGACGGTGGAGACGTCCTTGGCAGGGAACTCGGCGCCGAGCTTCTTGTAGATGGAGACGAGGGACTGCGCCAGCGCGGAAGCCTCGGCCTGCTTGAGGGGAGGGAGGTTGGAGCCATCACCCTCGGGGACCTCTCCGACCTGGCGGAGAGTCTTGATGGCCTTGTTGACGACACCGCGGGCCTCAGGGTCACCGATAGTCTGCTCGACCTTGATCAAGCCAGGGAGGAGCTTGGGCAGGAAAGGTCGGACGGTAACAGGAGAGTCGACGAGTTTGGACATGTTGTCGACGATGCTAGAAATAGATAATTAGACTTTACGATAAGACCATTAGATAACAACTTACACGGCAACCTTGCGCTTGGTGGCGGTGAGCTTCTCGTTGAGACCACGAGAGAGAAGGGGGACCATCAAAGAGAGGGTGGGCGAGTCTACTTCGGAAACGAATGTGGTAGCCGAGAGGAGAGCAATGGTGTTGGGGACCTCCTCAACAGGATTAATGAGAGCCTTAATAAGAGCAGGAATAAAGCGTTCAATATCTTTGTTCGACACCAGAGCGGTGGTCTTGGTAAGCGAGTCCCGGGCGGCCTTCTTCACGTCGGCCTTGGTGTCCCAGATAGCTTCAGAGAGAACAGGGACGATATCAGGCGTAAGGCGGGCAGTCTGTGCAGGTGCGCTAACGACGAGCTGGTTCAGGATGACAAGAGAACCTGTTTTGACCTGCCACTTGCCGGCAGTTTTGATTTCGTGAAGAAGGGAGGGAAGGAGGAGTCCGGTGGCCCAGGGGTTCATGGCAGCGACGTAGCTGCGGACTGCCTCGACGGCGGCTGTCCTGGGAGCGGGCATCTTGTCGGCAAAGGCCTCAATGAGGGCGGCATAGATGCCAGAATCGATGAAAACAGGCTCGAGCGCCTTGACAGCGCCGGCACTAACGAGCTGGATGATGGCATCAGCAGCGGCCTCACGGGCAGCGGGCGATTTTTTGTCGGCGAGTCCGGCGAGGACAGCGGAGGGGAATCCAGCGGAGGTGAGAGCCGATGGGCCTTCTTTTTGTGCGACGGCAGCGAAAGATTCAGCTGCAGACTTGCGAGCAGCAGCGTCAGCAACGAGAAGGGCAGCGACGGCGTCCGATGGAGCGGCAGCAGCGGCCTTGAGGGAAGCGGGGGAAGGAGTTGCGGCGACTGAGGCAGTGGCAGCGGGCATTGCTGGTATCTGCTGAGCCAAATGAGCACTGGATGTGATGCGATTATTTTTTATCTGACCTTTGAAGACAGTATGGTAGAAGAAGAGATGTCTATAATGTCGTTACTGGACCTTGTCGAACAAAGATCGCTCTATTTCTAGGGTGGCAAAAATGCCTGCACATCACAGTCAGCACGCACACCACGCAACCAGACGATAAACTTCATTACCTCTAAGCGGGAGGGGTGAAAGGAAGGGGTGAAAGTGAAGAGATCACAATTTTTCCTAAAGTATTAAATCCCCCTGGGTCGGAGTTCGAAAAAAATTGCTCCATCCGAGATCATACCCGTGATTGGCGGCGTGGCGCGGCAAACGTGGGGAGACTGACAATGGGTTGTTCAGACTGAATACATGATACTGTAAGGAATTCTCTTAACCGTAACGCATGCTGGACCTACAGTTATCAATCGTACAGATAATCCGGCATAGAATATCATCTACCCACCGAAGATCTTGATAATCAGTTTGTCGCGGGAGCGCAAAGTCCTGAAATCAATTCACAGCCATTGAAAACTCGCGCCGGCCGGCAGTCCAAGTGGTCTCAACTATAGGCGCATAACGGGTTATGTTGAATATGATTATTCTCCACACGAATCACCGGGCCCGCACTACACCCTCATATGTAACTCCATACTGGGTTTGCTACGAGCTGCTGACTCTATCGGCGGGCGAGGCTCGATCACCGGTTGACATCAGTTGACATCCTTAAAGTTAGGATATTATTAGTTCGAAGTCCTACTACAATGAACAGAGTATGTAGTCTATTCTTTGACCGAGTCATCAGCAAACGTGAGCGGTGTAAATACCTGCGAAGCGATCGGACGATCAGCAAAGCAAAAAAAAAAACGTGCCAAGGAGAAAACTCACATGTCCACCACCTTCGAAGTGCTTGCTGTTCGCCTCAACCCAATGCAACCGAAGCGCATGTAAAAACGCCGACAGACCCTACCAACCAACAACAGAAAATTAGATTCCATCTCGGACGGACGAATTGAAAGATCGTCACCCACCTCCATGATGCATAAAATGAATACCGTCGCCGAGAACCAGAACAGACCCATCACGATCAGGCCAACCCAACCGAACAGGGAGGTAGGCCCCAACAATGGTTCCAACGTCATCGACCACAGCACCTCGGACAGCTGCGCATGCGCAAGCGACAAAGCCCACAGACGGAGGTACGACGCCGTGTGCGAGATGCAACCCAAACAAAACTCAATAGTATGAATAACCTGATGGATCACCACCTCCCCAAAGTCGTGTTGTTCCTGTAAAAACACGTGAGCTCGACTTTTACTGTAACATACGGGAGGCAAAATAAAGACAGCACTTACGTGTTCCTCGCTCGCATCCTCGGCTATCGCTCTTCCATGTCCTTCCTCTTCGGCCTCAAGAACATCGTCGGGTTCATCCCGAGGACCGTCTCCCAGACCGCTGTAACCCTGATGGTGAATCCGATTCATTTCTTTCCAAGCGATGTAAGGTTTGGTGATGAGAAGCCAGGGTACACACACAGCCGCCAACAGTAGTAGAACAGGTTGCACGAAACCCTGCCCAGGATACAACCTCAGCTCTGGCTTGATACTCATAGGCGACAGGAACATCGCGATGAGCATGTTCAACAACGAAGGCGGCTCCGCCGTCGTCTTGGACCAATCGATACTCCATTTATACAATATGCAAATGGCGAGGTATCCAAAGATCGACTGGAGGAAAATCATCTGGGGGATGAAATTCGCGTAAATATCCACCGGGCGTTTGAACTTGATGTGATTAGGGAGCTGAAGGCACAGTGCAAACGTCATCTGTAAAACAAGAGTGATAATCATCAGGTCAACTGAGGTTATGTGGGGAACATTTCGGGGTAATCCCCATACGTACATGGGTTACGCCGAGCACAATCGACATCTTCATTTTGTACGAGTTGGTGAATACAAGAACGTTATCTGAGCCGTGCCAGCCAGGATCCAGACCGAAGGGGTATACGTGCCCAGTATTGACACCTGTGACAGTGGAATTCGATTCTGGGAATGACCAGCCAGAGTGCCAGATGTGAAGCGATCGCGAAAAGATATCGTTGTACATGAGACCAGTGTACATGGAAAACATGCCCATGAGGAGAATAATGTACCGGCCACTGTCGTATTGATGACAGTCAGAGAGGGGTCACCTGAAATCGCAGAGATAACTCACAAGAAGAACTGTCCCGAAATCTAGAGAGACTATCAGCTTTCAGCAAATAACGATTGTGAAGAGCCCTCACCTCTCCAAGGTCCTGTCGGGCAAGCCGCTTCTCGGCCAAGATCATGTATAACGCAGCACAGAAGATGATGAAACCATGACCAATATCGCCGAACATAACTGCGAAAAGGAAGGGGAAAGTAGTGATTGCGAAAAGACCAGGATTGGTCTCCTGATATTTAGCAGTACCGTAACTGTCCATAATTGTCTGGAAGCCAATCGTAAATTTGTTGGTCCGAATGAAGGTCGGTGGAGTCTTGTGAGTGCGCAACTCGTGCAAGATGGGTGGTACATTCGTGCCAGATTCTTCCTGCAGTTAGGTAAATCAGCAAAGGTCTCCAGACCGTGGAAAAGGCTAACGCACCGTTGCATGTTTAAGAGCAATCTGAATGTTAGTGATATCCCGAGTAGGCACCCATCCCTCAGCAATGAGCGTCTTCCTCCTGACATCATAATTGAACAAATTAAGAGTCTCGTAAATCATCTTCTCCTTCCTAACAACATCCTGCCAGCTGCGGAGGTTCTCCCCCAACTTCACGAGCTCTGAACGACGATTCAGGCCAGTGTTATAAAGGACGTTCTGAATGTCCTCCAGACGGATCGTGACCTCACGGAGCGAATCAGAGCGCTTGTCCGCATTCGGATCGATGGGGTAGAGAGTTGCCCCCATAGATTCAGCAACCCTGCGTATCTTGGCAAGAAGAGCATCACCATGAGCGAAGATAATGAAAACATTCTTGCGGGTTTCCTCGCCGTTAGCAGGGTCAATGAAAGGTTCATCAATGTCAGTGTGGTTCATGTACAAGTTACCACGAAGGACACGCCAGAGAACCCGTTCGAAAACGGGAATACGCGAACGGTCAATGGTTCCAGCAACGAACCTATCAGGAAAGTGTCAAAGTTGATTGTTACACATCACAGCGAGGGGCTTACTCGAGGTCGAACTGGATATTAGCAGAGTACTGCGCTTCACGCTCATCGTGCTGAAGGAGAGGAGCCGAGCTGTCATCAAAAGATGACCTGATGTTGCTTTGTTGTCCTTGGGCCTAGGACATAATGATTAGGCAAATTATACACTGGATCTGAAAAGCACAGACCTTGTCAAAAAATACAGCAGTCTCTCGCAAGACATGCCGTGCCTCAATTAGCTCCTTTGCCCTCTCACTAAGTGTCTGGTAACTGTCATTCATCTTGATCAGCCTTGACTCATGCTCCGCCAATGTCACATCAAGCTCGTCGATAGTCTGCGCCGCACGAGGGCCCACGGTGATGAGTGGAGCCGAGTCATACAAAGGACGTATGGGAACGACGTCTTTCTCCTTGTCTATTTGATTTGCGAAGAAACGAACGCGACGAGCCATCTCATCGATACGTCGAATTTCGCCGACGAAGGAGCGTTGGAAGGGGTTGACACTGGGGTTTAACTGGTGTATGTACTTCGTTAGACGCTATAATTAAACGCGTAGAGGGATATGGGTACATACATCTTTAAATTGTACATTGCCAAGTTCACCGAGTTCCGCAACTGTGTCATGAGCTACTTCGGTTGGTACAAAAAGCTGTACCAAGCTCATCTGTTCCGAGCCTATATTGCATTGTTAACATTATGTTCAAGACCAGTCTACGCAAACTTACGGAACGGATTAGGGTATTCGTCCGCCATTAGGCCAGCCAATTTGTTGTTCGAAATGAAAGGTGTTGCTGTCAACTCAGCTTGTGACTCGGAGGTTTGGGCGTGTTTGTCCCTTGGCTCTCGACTGGACACTGCCAGGACTTTTTGCTTTTTCTCCAGCCGTTCTGACAATGCTGCGCCTATGAGCGTGATATCGATTCAATTACTCAACCAAAAAGCTCAACGTTCAAAATTCCTTGATACTTGGCTGGCTGAATTGCAACTCTCTCCTGATAGGCATTATTTTCCCCCGGCCGCGCTCACGCATCCGTCTAACACAACCTAGTATTGTTCACACTAGGCGTTCTGCTCCTTGATCAATGGACCATCTTTAAGACACCTGCAACATCGCAAACGAGCAGCCGTACTTGTCTTCGTTCATAAACATAAGTACATCCGTTCCCGTTTCCCACCTTTCTAGATACATAGTCAGACGGACGCTTCTGGCCGCACTAGATACCCGCTTTTCTCTGCAGTCCCTGTTGTGCCGTTTGAGACTGCGTGGTCAATCATCATACAAGTCCTTACGACAACCGAACTCCGAGCATTATCTGCTCAGGGATTTATGGGCGCCCTTGGATAATTGCAAGCCTGGAGGTTGGCGGCAGAGGTTCAAGGATCCATTGGCTGGTTATAACCATCGGATCGTTTTCTCTCATGCAGATACTTCTCCGGATAATATGCTGATCATGATAAGGTAAAAGGGGCGGTGACAGGCATGATAGACTGGGAGATTGTAAGTTGGTGTCCGGAACATTGGGAATGCAGTCAGCACATATATGACACTAGGATATCGCTTGTTTCTAGGCAGATAAATGGAGACGCGCTGGAAAAAGTGGGGGTTTAGAATAATTTTGTATCAGCTTCATGCCGCTAGATCGTTCTCGTAGCACAAGGATCTTATAAGTGAGAACAGAAGATTTCTGCACGCTAGAGAGCATGATGGGAGCGGATTTCGGATTTCCAGTCGTACAACGATACTTGACCAATTTACCTTTCTTTCCTATCCGCATTCATCTTATTCCACTACCAACGTCTTAAGTTGAAAGCACTCAGAGCCCGACCCATACATCTCTTTATTGGAATGATTCGTGTATGTCTTTCTCAATGTCAAGGCTGTGACAAAATTCAAACAGTTATGTCCCTTTAGCGCGACCCAACACAGCCGAACGACCCACTTAGATTATGTGTGGCAAAATATGACGCTGTGGCGTTGGAGAAAAGCGATGCTCGGGGAAGAGTGGGTTCGTAAAAGGAGGTGGCGAAAAAGACATAAAAGGCGAGCGATTTCATCGACAAGTCCCCAACTCACCATCACAACAACCACTATCATCTAACTTGACCCCTTAACTGCTAACTCTGACTCTACCGCATCTACCACACCATACCCATGTCTTCATCGTACTCATCCCACCGCTGCGAACACGTTATCAACCCCGAGGAACCTCAGGCTGACAAGAGGAAATACTGCTCTTTATGCGACGAGTACTTTGATTCGCTCGCCCAACTCCTTCAGCATGTTCAAACTTCTGAGGTACACCCGCGTTGCAATACTTGCGACCGCGGGTTCCTAAACAAGAACTCTCGCAGAATGGTAAGTCGTGCGCCACACACATCCTCAATCTCACCCCTGATTGTATCTTCCATACACAGCACTACGAGCGTTCTTCCAAACACATCTACTGCTATATGTGTGACAAACTCTTTAAATCGTACAAAGCATTGGACGTACACCTCAAGCACTCCATCCGTCACTCAGATCCATATTCCGACGACGAGGATGACTTTGATGATCGTCCAGAGGGTTGGGAGGAGGAACTCGCTGAGCAGCTTGAAAGAGAGGAGTGCGCTAAGCAGGTCGAAGAACAATTCACTGTAGACCCTGATGAAGAAAAGAGCCTTTCAAATGTGGAACGAAGACAGGCGATGCTGGTTAGCAAACCCCTTTTCCTGATATTACCCCTTTTGCTAAAATGCCCCCTTAGAACTTCATGGCTCAGCGTAAGCACACTGTCCCGAGCGAATCACGCTCGTATCGCTGCCCAGTCTGTCTCGGCCATCCAAAGACCGTTGTGTCGACTCGCTGCGGACACCTTTTCTGCACATCGTGAGTAGTGACCCCTAAGTTATTGCAATGGGCCGGAAAACTTATCGTTTTTCTTCCATAGATGTATTTCTAAGGCTATTGAGCAGAGAGGGGAATGTCCGTCATGCAGGACAAAAAATACCAAAATGCAGATTCGCAAACTTGACATGGGAGTGTATTAGAAAACTTGTACTTCTCGATGCTACCTTACCAATAAAAATCATTAACCCCTTATCACTGAGTTGAACATACGCTTAGCCGATTGAAGTTAGACATTCGGTCCCAGTACTGCAGGCAGCATATCATGGAGAAGACGATGGGGTACAGTACACTGATCATAGTCGTAGTCCTTCTCCCTCGAAGTCCTCGACACGAGAAGAAGTTGATGTTGCTCAGGAAACAGGGCGCCTGTGGGATTTCTCGCCACCCTCGGAGGGCTATGATGAAATCAATAGAAGTTCAAGAGATACTCTCGACATTGAGACACGTACAATGGACTCAGAGATACGAAAAGAACGAAGTGATGCTCTTCTCGAACAGATGCGTAGGGTGTTAGATGGAGAACAGATCATAGAAGATGAATAATCTGGACAAATCTTTGGCACAGACTTTATAGATGTAGTGTTTTTAGATTTAGTTGGGTATAAGGAATGGACAACTACGGTTCACATCTTCCTTTCCTTCGATAATGTTTCTTTGCCCTTTGTCCAAAATCGGAGTTAGAACCTGCGCATGGACTTACGGAACGCATACAATTTGAATAGGGGTTTTAATGTTCATCGCCTGCTCCGTATGAGACTTTGCGTTAATTGTATTCTTCTCTGGCGCCACAGAACATAGCCAAACGACTCCACTTGCACTGCCTATGTGGAGGTGCGACAGAGTGGAGCGTTGGAGAAAAGCGATGCTCGGGGAAGAGTGGGTTCGTAAAAGGAGGTGGCGAAAAAGACATAAAAGGCGAGCGATTTCGTCGACAAGTCCCCAGCTCACCATCACAACAACCACCATCACCTAACTTGACCTCCTAACTTCTAACTATGACTTTACCACATCTTCCAGACCATCACTCAACCATGTCTTCTTCACATTCATCCCACCACTGTAAACAAGTTATCAACCCCGAGGAACCTCAGGCTGACGAGAGGAAATATTGCTCTCTATGCGACGAGTACTTTGATTC
>JAGGAX010016764.1:0-27734 GCA_017657335.1 Termitomyces titanicus | reverse complement strand
CCATTTGTAGGTTGGAGTTATTGGCTTGGATGGTACGTGTTTCAATTGCGATACGATTGATACTTGATTTGTATCTTCAGGTCTTTGACAATTCGTGAGTACACCCTCCGTAAGGTACGAACCTATGTGGCTGAATGTCTGAATCAGCGAGCGAACTAACTGCAGCTGCGGTAATCCTCCAAGTGAGTTACCGAATCAGAGAAACTTTCATTCTTACCGAGCAATCATTCCCAGTTTTGGACGCCAGTCCTTCAACCTTGGCACTGGGCACTCATTATCATCTTCCCAATCTTCTTTCTCCAGCTCATACATGTACGAGTCTATGGTAAGATCTCACTCAGCCTTACATCGTCAATGATGTCACTCACTCCCTTTTAGGCGAAACCGAGTACTGGTTTGCGCTAATCAAGGTCCTCCTGATTATCATTTTCATCATCGTGGGCCTCATCTACGACTGGGGTGGGATCAAAAACCACCCAGGACCCGTTCGTATCGCATCAACTTACATGCCTATGACCTCATGTGCTAATAAGGCTGGCTTGGCACATTTCAGGGCCTGGCGAACTTCCACGATGGACAGGCATTTGTGGGTGGCTTTTCAGCCTTTGCCCAGACTTTCGTGTATGCGTTTTATTCCTTTGGCGGTATCGAAATTGTGTCTGTTGCTGCAGGCGAGTCCGCCAAGCCCCATCGTACGATTCCACGTGCAGTCAAAGCCACCTTTTTTCGTATCGTGCTTTTCTATATCCTGACTGTCCTCACGATTGGGTTGTGCATTAATTACCGGGATGAGACGCTTCTTAGTGCAGCTTTGGGTATGTAGCTCGCTTCCTCCTGACTGTGCATCAGCGCTAATCTTACTTGTTCATCGCTTCTCTTCTTTTTCATGATTACTGCAGACTCTGATGTTGCTGCATCGCCGATTACCATCGTTTTCAAGCGCGCAGGGTTTGGTACAGGCGTCCACGTCGTTAACGCTGTACTCCTAACGGCTGTTCTATCCGCGACCAACTCTTGTTTCTATGCCAGCTCGCGAACTTTGCTCGCGCTTGCCAAAGCTGGACAAGCACCGCGTGTGTTCGGCTGGGTAAATCAACATGGCGTTCCCGTGCCTGCGCTTCTGTAAGTATGACAGTATCAGTTGATACGAACCTTAAACATTATGTTCTCAGTGTATCGCTCGCGTTCTCCTTCTTGACTTTCTTGACCACAATCTGGGGCGAAGGCATTGTGTTTACCTGGTTCTTGAATGTCACTGGCCTATCTGCGCTACTAGTATGGATGAGCATTGGGGTGATTTCGCTACGCTTTCGCCGTGCGTACAAGGCGCGGGGACTATCACTCAGGAATCTTCCATATCGGCAACCTTTGTACCCGCTACTGCCCATCTGTGTCCTTGTCCTCGGGACTCTCATGTTCGTGGCTCTGGGATACGCAGCGGTAATAGTGAAGCCGTTTGAGGCAAAGGTGAGATTCCACATCTCCGGCTACATCGGAATTCGGGCCTGCTCACCTCTCTTTCCCACAGAACGTCGTGGCCACTTATATTGGCATTGCCTGGTACGTCATCGTATATGGCGGCTATACGATCTACGAATGGCGGTGGGGCAACAACATTCACTGGGTGCCTACGGACAAAATTGACTTTGTGACGAATGCGGTGTGGCAGCCCGGAGAGGGCGAGGCTATTCGCGAACGGGAAAAACGGGAAAGAGAGGCTGAGGTCCAGGGAGTGTCTCTGTGGAATTTAGCTTTGAAATGGATTAGGCGGCATGTTTATTGACTAAATTCAGCTGAATACCGACGTTCATTGTCGTAAGAACGTCACGATCGACATGGTTTTGAGTGTATGTAACTACATACATATGATATTATGGTGAGCACATGGAGGGTGCCCCTGCGTCTACCCCGCAAGACCCCACAGTACCCTCTTTTCGGTGGATACGGTGTACCTGTTAGAAGTGCATCACGCGGAACATCTGTTTGAGCATGCTTGATTCGGAAGACGATCGTCATTGAAAACAGAACACCGATCCATCAAGAAAAATTATCCGCCTTAACCACGCGCCATTCAAACTTTTTATGTTGGTGACCACATGCGCGCAATTCGGACTCGCTCGCTTGCGTCTAGACTACTGATATTGACTGGTAACTGGTCTGCATTTTCTCGCTGAACACATGTCAGTGCCGTCCCCAAAACTTTGTATGCCACCTAAGACTATATAGCAGTCAGCATGTGCCTCTTATCGAGCATACATCCCGTCTGAACTTATCGGCACCAGTCGGGACCCACTTCCCCTTGCTTAAAAGCCTCGATCACGACTGATCATGCCTGAACTTCTGCCGGGAGGCGTCCCGGAGCCTTTGGATTCTTATGTATTCAAATCGGCGCCAAGCAAAATTTCCATGTGCATCCGTTATTTCCTCACGCGACGGCCGAAGGGAGGCTCTATTCAGATAAGCACACCCTTATAAGAGGAGCGTTTTGGTTTAGCCTACCCCAGTCTTCCTTACGGAACATCCACCCACCCTTTCCCGATGGCCGAGAAGACAGAGAAGGACCTCTCCGTGGCATCTCACGACGAGAAGCACTACCAAGGTGCACCTGACGGATCTAGCATCGTTGAAGGGTCTGAGGGTGTTACCGAGCACGAGCTCGCTACTCTGAGGCACGTTGCCGACCGCCTGCCATATACGTCCTGGCTTGTTGTCATTGTCGAGTTTGCAGAGAGGTATGTTCATTACTTTTGTGATCACTTTAACAAGTCACCGACGCGCGCAGGTGGAGTTACTATGGCACAACGAACATCTACAACAACTATATCCAATTCAAGCTTCCCCCTGGTTCTAGGAACGGTTCTGTCCCCAAAGCCCTCCGAGGTGGCGATTTCGTCGCAGGTGCTCTGGGCAAGGGTCAACAGAAGTCGTTTGCTCTCCGTACAGTGTGTGATCTGATTATCTTCTCGTTCTCATTTCTAATCCGATCGTTCAGTTCAACAGTTTCTGGGTTTACTGCACTCCTTTCGTTGGTGGTATCGTCGCTGATACCCTATGGGGCCGATATAAGACCATCATGGTCTTTTCCATCGTCTGCCTTATTGGTCACATCATCCTGACTGCATCTGCAAGCCCAGCGTCTTTGGAGCATGGTAATACAGCACTCGGTCTTCTAGCTCTTTCTATCGTTGTCATGGGTCTCGGCGCGGGGTAAGTTTCTTCAGTTTTAGGCTTCGTTTTCGGATCTTGACCATCCAATAGAGCCATCAAGGCCAACGTTTCCCCCATGATTGCCGAACAATACACTGGCAAGCTCCGCAAGGAGACTCTTCCATCTGGAGAAGTCGTCATCAAGTCACCTGCCGTCACGATTCAGAGCATGTACCTTTGTATGTCGATCCACATCTCATGTCCAAGTATCTGGTATCTTACGGCCCCTTAGGGTTCTACGCTGCTATCAACTTTGGGTCTTGTGGTGCCATCTCGGCCTCGTTCCTTGCCCGTGACCAAGGTTATTGGGCAGCCTTCCTCGTCCCCACATGCATCTTCGCCATCGTACCCTTTGTCCTCCTCGTCGGAAAGAAATCCTATGTCGTGACCCCTCCCCGTGGTTCTATTCTCCTTGAGGTGGGTGGCCTCGTTTTTACTCACGAGTAACCCGAGCTGATAATGACGATCCAGACTGTGCGTTGCATCAACTTTGCGCTGGCTCCTCGGTGGTCGTGGAACCCCATTGCCACCTACAGCCGCTGCAAATCCAACGACTTCTGGGATATCGCTAAGCCTAGTCACTACTCCGAAGGCCATGTTCCCTCGAAGATCACTTGGGATGACGAATTCGTTGGTGAAGTCGAGCGAACCCTCGGTGCTTGCAAAGTCTTCCTTTTTTTCCCCATCTACTGGCTGTGTGAGTGACAACACATTCTCCTTCTCCATTCCTTCACTTACCTACCACCCCCAGGCTACTCCCAGATTGACGGTAACCTCGGTACCGTTGCGGCTGGCATGGCGCTGAAGGGAACACCAAACGATCTCATCCAGTAAGTGTCTGTATACCGTCAGACAGCCAAGCTCAAGCTGATGATTCTTCAGAAACCTGAACCCCATCTCCATCATCGTCATGATCCCCATCTTCGACTACATCGTCTACCCCTTCCTACGGAGTCGAGGCATCAACTTCAGCCCCATCAAGCGGATATACACCGGTTTCCTCGTCGCGGGCCTCGCCATGGTCTACGCCTCCGTCCTCGAGAGCTACCAGAACAAACTTACCCCTTGCCGTGGTGGCGAGTACGACAAGCAGCCTGCAGCATGCGAGATCGACGGCGTCCACTTCTCGACACCACTGAATGTATGGATCGTCTCCGGACCATACATCCTCGTCGGCATGTCTGAGATCTTCGCTTCCATCACCTCGCTCGAGTACGCATTCACCAAAGCTCCTAAACGCATGAAGTCCGTCGTCATGGCCTTCTCCCAATTCCAGACTGCGCTTTCTTCGGCGTTGAATTTTGCGCTTACGGCTGTTAATGTTGAGACTAAGTTCGTGTGGCTCTTTGCGTCGTTTGCCCTTGCTTCGTGGATAGCGGGCACTATTTTCTTCTTTATGTTCCGGACACTGGACCATCGCGAGGAGGAGCTTAATGCGATTGGACAGGGCGAGCGCTCTGGTTTCGTTGATGAGTCACCGGAGCAGACTACTGGTGCTCAAAAAGTTTGATTATGTACCCCCCTTATTTAATACCTAATCGATTCAATCATTATTGTCGTAGTAGTCTAGTTTAATTTCACAATACAAAATCAGAAGCTCGCCAATCACGGTTCCATTTCGAGTAACGGGTGGCGGCGTCATGATAGAAACTACTAGTCATGACACTTGCCAGTCAACAATGCAAACACACAAAGTATTGTCGACCCCTCCCCGACAACGCGAAGATTCGGGTTGCCTGTCTGAGGTTTCTAACAAGATAGCGCGACGAGCATCAATACCACTATGTAGAAGGTAACCTAGCAAATTGTGAGGAGTCCCGCGATTGTTCACCAAGGTATGCAAGCTTCAAGTCACCGATACACTCAACATGATCGTAGCCTACTAAAAGGGGAATGTAAGTCAACTACTAATAAGAATGGGGGAGTACAGATCGTGACAAAAAGAAAGTACAACCTCACAACTTATGGGCATTGACCAAGAGAGTTACGCGGTTTTGGAAGATATAACAACCATTGGTATCAAAATAAATGAGTTAATCTTACCCATGTCGTGCGTTTCTTCGGTCGTTGCATCTGAGAAACGAGTCCTATGTGCGGGACGGGCTTCCATGAATAACCATGACCTACTACATATTCAATCAACGCCGAGTTTTTTACGGAATAACGGTGAGGTTGAGCTCGCTCGGGACCATCCATTTCCGTCAAGATTTTTCTACGTCCTCTCGACTAAATATATACTGTACGACAAATCTCACATGAATTCCCTTTCATTCTATCATGACCACTTGAAGTAAATGCGTGGCCTACCGAATACTCGAGTGCTTCAGTATTTGGTAGGATTAATGCTTAAGATAACACGAAAAATAAATAGAACAGTGGTCAGAATCAGATCTCCAGAGGCAAGAAAGGTTCGGTGACCCACAAGTCGGTCACTGCCCAAAAAGTAGAAGAAAGGTAAACAGCATGCCCCCAAACCCACCAAGCACGCCAATCACAGTCCATTTGATATGATCCTCGAATGGATGCCGTAGTGACAGTGGATCATCAATTGCACCCCAGAATAGGATGATGGCCGTCACAAAGGCGAGGATCGCATAGACTAGAAATACGACGGGTAAGGCCATAACGACACTGCGTCTCTGTTATGGCGGGGTGAACAGTTGTCCAGAAGCACGACAAATACACACGCACTGTAAGCTTCATCAATCCTTCCCCAGCAATGTGGGAGACTGGATGATCTATCTCAGCCTTCCACCGGAAGAGTGCGAACAGAGTTGACACCACGGAGAGTGTAGCAAAGAGAATTGCCACGGATCCTGCGACGCGCGCGAGATTATCCAGACCTGGCAGACAAAGGAATGTCACCGATGCACTCAATATCAGTGCAGCCTTGAAAAGGGAAAATCAGATTCGATGAAGGTTGTACAGGTTCAAATAGAGCGAAATAACTCACGGCAAGACAGGCGCCTAAACTAAACAACATAGGTACAGTGCTCTGTGTTCCACGTTCTTCGTCAAACCTGGACTGGAGACCTCGCCGGAAGAAAAGGTAAGGAATCCCAAGGCAAAGACATGAGATGATGAGGTCGAAGAAGGCACGTCGGAAAGGCCGTCGATGATAAGCGCCGTGGCGCCCAATGTCTGTCGGAAGAGGTTTTTCAGGCCGCTCGTATCGTTGACGCCAGACGGCTGATAGAAAGGATTGTCATCAAGGAGAAATCGTCCTTAAATGGTAAGGATACATACCGACTCTCAAGAAGATACGAGAAACAATTGTGGTATGATCTACTGTCTGTAATCTGCCATCGCCTTGTTCTACGTAGCACCAGGAATATTAATGGACGGAATCATCGAACCGAGACGGAACACCTCACCGGCCGATTCTAGCAGCGAAGTGAGCTCTTGGCACTCTTGTCTGGTGAACGGTGGAGGAACAGGATAGTGGGCCGGAAGAACATGATCTGACGATCATTCGTATCAGGAGAAGAAGGGAAAAAACAATAGCGGTACCGATCCAAGCCCGTCTCAATACCTCCTTGGCTGCAGCGCTTGCATTCGGCGAAAGGGTGGTATGCGCTGGATGAGTCTCCATAAACGACCAGTACCTGTATCCAATATCGAGCTCTGATAATAAGATCAGCAGCAGCCACCTAGTAAAAAAATTCGGCGAAATTTACGATCATCCTCCGCTACTTTTCTTACTCTTCTGCTAGCCACTCCATTAGCCGAAGACTGGTCATAAGAGGCCGATTGTGAAACATGATTGACCAGGAACCGCCGAGGACAGAACGACCGCCTGCCATTATTCGCCGTATCTTCCACTAACCATAGCTCCATCCCGGCTGGAACGCTCGCATCATCGTGGTAGCTTTCCAAGTACGCGTTGAGAATATCAAGTCGCCTCTCATCGCGCAGGTCAATGTCGGGAGTAATACGGCGCGTGGGGTGCACGTAATAGACAGTGTTATACGGCAGCTGGTATTCGATCCACCCAAACTCGCACAGGCGGGGTTTATGTGGTCCGTGTCGAGTCACTGGCAGTGTGGGCCATACGCCAGACTGAGGGGAGACATTGAAGATATTGTGCGACGCTTCACCACGTTGAAGATACGATGTCGAGTTCGTCTGTGACAATAATGGCCGTCGTTCACTGCGTGGTAGCTCAAGTACAACGACACTGCAGGATATAGAATCGAACATACTCAGTCTCATGGTAGCCAGTCACGGTGTTTGACAGGGTCTGATTAGACTGGTTATACGCTGATCTAGTCTTCGCATTAAAGAATTGTTTCGAGTGGCTATGTGACGACATAAGACACACCTTGAAGGAATGACTTCGTGCATGGGTGGTAGAGGCATGGAAATTACGCCCGAGTTGTTATTTGTGGCCGGAGCCTGTGGGTAAGGATCCGATACCTGTGGCCTGACACAATGGATTAAGAATGACTCTCTTGAACAGGGAAAAATGGACGCACTCAGGCATGACTGGCGAGGTGCCTTGATCATGGTGAGAGACGGTGATCCTCGGTGCTAAAGGGTCAACGAACGG
This sequence comes from Termitomyces titanicus, assembly GCA_017657335.1. Lineage (NCBI taxonomy): Eukaryota > Fungi > Basidiomycota > Agaricomycetes > Agaricales > Lyophyllaceae > Termitomyces > Termitomyces titanicus. The sequence continues at coordinate 19,978 of JAGGAX010016764.1, read as the reverse complement.
ATCCTCCACGTGCATGTTCCGAATGCTCGATGTTCTACTGGTACTTGCTGTTGAAACTTCATGACTTGACTTGAATGGTGTAACAGTATCCCTTGGTACGATCGATGGATGTGGCACGAGCTCCGGTGTGGGCATTTCAGGCGCATCAAAGGCTGCAACGGGTGCTTGGGCAGGGGCTGACATATCCCCTAGAGTTTGGAGGGGTTCATCTTCTGGAGCGACGGAAGGGACGACGGCTTCTTGCGAAGTTTCCGTCGTAGGCACTGGTGGGAAGGCATTATCGAGCTGCCTCTTGAACTCATCCGTCACCTCTGGGTGAGGCTCAGGCTCGGCATTTATAGGAAGGTCGAAATAAGACGAGGATGGAGCTGGTTCTTCTGTGGAAGGTTCCGTTAGGGACTTGGAGGAGGGCGTCAGAGGCTGGGCGATCTGTGCAGTGTCGACCTTCGTATCCGGCTCTTCAGGTGATGGCTCTCTGTTAGTTTTGGTCTGAGGCACATCGTCATCAAGATCATCGTAAAAACCTCCTAATCCAACTGCGGAAGAATCGACGACTTGGCGCGTATGACTATCGACAGATTCTGTATGCCCAGGGCTTGGTGCTCGAGGGAATTGAGCATCGGAAAGATGATCGTCGACAGACCCTCTTGGTGCAATGGAGTCGATGACTGCTGCCTTGTGGCTATCAATAGAACTTCTGCGCCGAAGGGACGGCGCTATGGTCTGCGACTGAGTTAAATCGTCTGAGCTGTTGAATCCTCCAAGTCCAGATGTGGTGGTTGGTTCGGTCGCCACAGGCTCATAGCCGTCATTGGAGTCTTGCTGGATCAGTGAGGGATCAGGGATAAGTTGTGAACTGGGCACGTTTTCCAGGTCATCAGTGAAGCCTCCTGGGCCCACTGCATTTGAATTATTCGTAGGTGGCGGAGTATAATCTTGTGCGGGCGAGGTGGCTGTTTGAGGTTCATGACCCGGCGTCGCCTGTGCAGGCGGAGACGATTCAATAGTATCAACAGGGTCTTTGTCATCCGTCTGTTGCACAGGAGACTCTGGAATAGGGCTAGGATGTGAAAGGGCGGCCTTGGACGGGAGGACAGAGGGATGGTGGATTTGCATACTTCGGACGGAACCTTTCAGAGATGCAGTATCACTATCATGTTCACGTTCAGTGGATGAGATAGAGGGTGAGTTGGCGCGGGTGGCTGTGAGGAGTGTCGAGGTACGCCGAACGAGATTGCCCATCCGCCATTTGGTTTTGGGAGTGGGAGGAGTGGCGGGAGGAGTGCTCATGACAAGCAAAGAGGGGAGAAGCGCAGCTTCTGAGCGTGTAGTGACGAGGGAGAAGGGAAGAGACGATGGTGAAATACGAGGGGGGTCGACTGCGGGCTCCTGTTATGAAGTCAATGCCAGGCGGTTGCATCGAGGCTGGGAGTGAGGATGTGAAGGTTATTGTCTGATTCAATTCTGATTGTATGAGACGCCTCGTTCAAGCAGTCCGTCGGCAAGTTAATACATCAGCTCCCACCAGGCATACCACAGCATTAGCAGGGGCACATTGTGCAAGAAGTTGAGATGGAGGACTGATCTCAGACAAAGGTCAAGCATCCGGGCCCTGCACTTTTGCCTTGAGATAAGATAGGTAAGTCAAGAGGGGTGAGAACACAGACAGATACTCCATTCTATGAATGCGTATGCCTCGTTGAAACCATGTCAGAACGAATGCCTTGAGCCTTGTCGTGAGGGTGGCAGCATGACGCTAATACACACTTCAAGTGCGCTGGGACTAAGGCTAGACTGGATACATTCGATACGTTCAGGCGTAAAACCTTCAAGCTCGTTGAGACGAGTCACGACCGTGACTGCAGGATCGTCAAGTCAACCGTGCTTCTGCAGAAGTTCGGCTGAACGTCACGAGGATTCCATCCAGTCAACCCAGTTGGAATTGAAATTAGCACTGCCACTGATCAAAACACCGGATAAGTGCGTTGCCGAGTACCCGACCCCTGACATTTACCAGCACCATCCGCTTGCCAAATAACGACCATCTTGTCTCCCAATGGCTTCTAAGAATGCACAGAAGCCTTTTAACTTACTAAAATACCATAGACGTTTGAATGAAGCGCGTATCCCGCCCCTTAGCCAACAGTCGAACCAGTCTGCTCTATGATTCACTGTTGGTAGCAATCATCTGCTTACTGGCAATTTCAGGTGCCTACGTAACTTGGCAGCCTATCGACGTCCAAAGATCAACATACCATTTCCTAGAGGAAGGACCGCTGCAGTTCTTGTTGCGTTGTTTGTTGGTCGGAAGGGTGATCTGTATGTCTTGTTGAGTCGGTGAGAACTAAAAGCAGCAAGATGTCGAGATCATATTACTCATGTAAATTTTCTATTCTTATTTGCATCAGACGATCCACGAATCTTAGAGCATACGCAGGGGATACATCTCTACCAGGTGGGAAAGCGGAGCCTGATGACCGGTCTGTGGAAGACACTGCCGTGAGCATACTTTTAAGCTTTGTTCCGGCCGAAGGTTTAATACCCCCTTCTAAAAGCGAAGGGAAGCTTTTGAAGAGGTTGGTTTTATATAGTATTCTCTCTCCATTGCAGTCTTACCATGAGCAGATTGGACTGCCGCCAGACAGACAAAAGGTGCCACTTCTCTGTGTTCTAGAACCATTCATCGCAGGAAACGGTACTATCGTGACTCCGTAAGTCTAGATCCTGTTTTGTCTCCCCTGAGGACTTAAACTCCCGAACCCAGCGTGGTTGTATTGATACTCGACAATACCCTACGGGTATGCTCTAGACTCTTCAACTTCCAAAACTCAAGAGTGACGATATTCATTTAGCCTATACTCAATGACGCAGAAGTAGCCAGCCTCTTCTCACATCCTCTCGCGTCTTTTCTGTCAACAAAGCCGCCTTTCCCCACCGAGTCTGAACTATTAGAGGTCCCATACTACTCCTACAATGATTCAACCTCTCTCGGACCGAACGACACGACGTGGACCCTTCGATTTCATCGATTCCTGACCGGTCGAGAAGCAGGCGGGATCAAGCCAGTATTCGGTCTGACAGCGTGCGTCGCTCATCGTCTTCTCTTCGTGTACTCGGCTTCCTCAAACTCATATGAATGCTGTTCGGTCAATTTTTGCAGGAGTATCATGATTCGTGTGTCTACGATAGCTTATGGCCACCCGCCTGAGTTCGATATCAACCCGCCCGGTGCTGATATACCGACACTTCAAACGCGTTTGGCGTGGGCGATGTTAAGCAAGCCAGTTTTTCGGGAAGCGTGTCAGAAAGAAGGGCTTCAGATCGACTGGGACCGTTTAAGGCGCATAGCTGGTGTCAAAGAGGATGCGAAGAGGCGAGGAGATCTGAATCCTCAGAGTAAATTGTAAGATGAACTCTCTAAACTATCCGCAACTGTAATATAACTCGTAGTGCTCGTGCTTCCTTAGATGAATATTGATTGTACTGTTTATGCGAGGCGAGATCTAGCGAAGATGTTAAGGTGGAGATGTCCTTAGTTGCCGGGTTCTTCACCTTAAAGACTGCCTATAAGCGAAACTTTGATATCCGTCTAGCCAGAACAAGGCAATTCAAGATTGTTTGCATACGGCGACCTTGTCCAATTTCCTATAGGGAACATTCCCAGTCCGGTCTTGCTGCGGTCTAGGTCACGAAGATTAACTTTTGAGACATTTAGCTCACTTGTAAATTGAAAGGTCAACCATAGCTAGACTGGATCCAGTGAGAGGCGCTTTAACATGTAATAACGACCACCGTTTCCAAAGAAAGCTGACGCTGAAGCGGCATGGCGGGCCGGAATGCTGTGCCGGTTATATCATTACGGTGAGATCGACTCTCGAGCGCCTCTTACCCTTGTACCACACCATTGACATACTGCGGTTTCGACGCGCATGCCTGCTCCAGCTGCAGCTGCAGCGATTACCCTCGCTGCCATTGTCAGCGCCGCTGCTGTAGGATTAGCATTTACCAAGGTTACTCCATAGACTGACTCGTTTCTGTCCATCTAACTCTCGTGATCATCGCAGTTCGTGTATGAGCCCCACATTGCACCCAAGTTAGAGCAATGGGCTGAAGAGTTCCTTGCAAGCCGTGAGGCCCGGAGGAGGCAGCATGCCGGGGCGGTACCGGTCTTGGCTACACCCCATCGGACAGACAGTTCGAGCAAACGGTCCGATTCTGATAATGATGGAGATGAAGAGAGACAGTCTATTGAATTAGAGAACCTCATTGCTAAAGAGGTCCGCGAATGGCGCAGTGGCGTTAACCACAGTCAGACTCTGAGACGTAGAGTGAGGCCGGGCTCTTTGGGGTCTCAGTATCCAGGCGAGGCAAGTAAAACACATTGCTTTCAGATGGTTCTGGTCTGATTGAAGTGAACAGTCCAGTCAAACCGTTTTGATGAGCCCGACGCATGTTCTAGTCGACTCTTCCACACCATCTACTCCGAGCTCGACCTTGCGCAGTTTCGAAGCTTTCCTTCCCTCTCAGTTTCCATCTCTTCGTGAGGCCAGCTCTCATACCAACCCGCGGTCACCTCCTGCAGGTCCCTCTCAAGCCTCAGGCTTGCTGCCTACGCTATCTCCAAGCGCGAGTTTGTCACATACCACTCCGCAGCGCCCACCACTCTCTCCTGGGATGATTCCCAGCTTATCACAATCTTTTCCACTTGAATTAGATCAGGAGCATGGCATTGAACTTCTATCTGCACCATCATCTCGCTCAGATTCTCCTTTCTCGACTTTCTCACAGCCTCTGTCGCCATCAATACAGAGTAACCTGTCCAGCGCTAATTACTACTCGTTCTCCTCTCCAAATGCTCTATCCCCGGATAATGTCATGTCCCCCTCGGCCCGCCCGCCTTCACGTGGTTTATCTGATCTAGACTTACTGTCAGACTTGAGTAACGACCACGACGCGTTCTCGCCTCATTGGTCTGACGCAGCTATGCTCTACCAAGAAGGGCGAAACTTCGATGACGGGTCAAGCGACTCGAGTTGGACCAGTGCAGGTGCACGTAGCCACTAAGCTTTCAGGTGTGGTAGTGTTGAGCGACTAGAACAGAGACCCTCTGAACTAGGATATTATTTATCGTTTCCACATCGCTTGCATTTCTCTCCTTTCGCATCACCTCGCACTATCTATCCAGCACCACCATTCAGATCGCTCTAGTCAACATCCCCTTTGTGTCACTCATCTATTTTTGTCACTCATCTGTCTCATCTCTTGACATTGCTAAAGTCTCCGTTTGTACGTTTCTCCCCCTTTCTTCGAGAAATGTCTGTACTGCTACTCCATCCTATCTCCCAGTCATCGTGTTTCCATACTCGAAATCGTTCGTCATCTGTGTAACTAAGAAAAACTTTAAAGAAATGTACTATCACTTGTCTATACATATACACGAGTTTTCCTTCAGTGCATCGTGTAGATCACTCGAGAGTGATTTCTTGGTGAGTGGAGTCGTGTCTTTTTGACAGGACAATTAATCAAGTGATTTAGCCAATTTTGTTGGGCTATCATTCGAGGTGTGTGGATCCAACGACGAGGCGTTTACAATGATCATCATCTGGCAGCGACGATCTCTTCACCATTGCCCCGTGTTCCAAACGTCTCACCTGGGAAACATGCGCGTCCGAGCCCTGGATTCATGGCGTACATTGCGGACGCTTCCGTTAAGTTTCGATCGTGATCAGGGTCTTTGAACTGATTCCGTCCGTGGTATCAGCATCACGACTTTTACGAGGACATCTAAGGAAAAGAAATCCCCGTGGCACCGAACATATGCTCCTGAACACGCGATGTCAACTTATTCCGAGGCACCTTCCTGAGTCGCACTCATTCACAGGACATGTACACGTCGCAGCTGGCGTGCCTATATGGTTCCTCCTTTCCTTGCTTCCCAAATTCTGCCTTGACGGTACCCAGTGTGAATTGCGCTTCCGAATCACGGAGCATGGGCGTTCAGAGCGGAACAATTCATACTCATATTGTCACTTGTGGCCGTTATCAGTGGGCAGTGTCGCTTCGCGTACGTCGGGTTGTTCATTTCCACTCGGGCTAGGTAGGTGATTGGACTGGTTCTTTGGTCTGCGTTCCTGGAACGGTGGGATCATCCGCTTGTCAAGGGGCGTACACATGGGAGGACCAGACCCCTGGTATGCTAGGCGGGGTATGGGCTGGATTCACATAGGGACATGCTTGCCACTGCTGGGGATGTGGGGTTCTTTGTGGTGAACTCCACCGGGTGTGACTCTGCTTGTGGGACCCCTAGCCCCCACTTCTTGCCAGCCTACGCGCGTCCGCAGCGGTTCTTAGTACTAGCATCGCTCTTAGTGAGTAAGAATTGCAGGCTATCAATTGAATCATGGTGCGAAATAATCGGGACCGGCGTCGATCGTGCAACGTTCAGCTGTAGGCGTTGTAACCGTGGGATGTTTCGTGAAATCTGTTTATTCAATGGCTAGTACTTAGAGTACTTAGTGTGAAGACGGTGTGGTGCGTGTTGGGACACAGATCCGGCTTGGCTTGCTTCTTCTGTGGGAGAAGAAAGAAGGGTCAGGTGGATAGTCGGAAGGATGAACTAGCGGGTGGGTCGACTTGGGTGAGGATCCTGGCTGCTGGATGAACAAACATAATGAGGTTCATTTTTAGCCGAGTGGAGTGGAGATAAGCGGCTGACGAGACCATCGTTTTGAGGGGTGTATATGGATGGAGGATAGGGGATACCCCTCGGAGCCTGCGAACATGGATTCGGTACTCATTGTGAGAAATATTGTGTCTGCTGTTGGACGCCGCTATAGATCTGCCAGGATAGAGATGTGTCGGCAATCGTGCGTGGCCGATGTTTTTAAGCTTTGGACTGTGGATCAGCTAGAATCTCAGATCCAGGTGTGCTTATGAAGTATATAGTAATTGTTTCCGGCTTCTAGTACACGTTTCTGGGATTGTTGTAAAAGGAATAGATCAATTTTACCCCAATGGTTGGTCAGAATTTGCTTGTTTGATATTTCTTGAACAGATGTGAGTCATGCGACACAAAGACGGGCCGAGAGCAGAGACCCCCTGTGTCATCGAGACTTTCCTCGAGAATACTCTGAAAGCGAAGAGAAGGTAAATGCCTTCCGAGATTCTGGAAGTAAAAAATACCTTCGGTGTCATCTAAACATTGGGGGATTTACCTCTTGTAAATCCGGAACCGCGATTGCAAGAGACAGTGGCGCTCTGGACAGATTGTGCCGGGCGTTGCGAGGCAAGTGTTTGAGACGGTGATAGAAAAAGCGGTGGCGGAAGCTGAAACCTGAGGGGAAGAAAGCTTGGCTAGTCAAGAAAAGAAGGCTGAAGGGAGTGCGGCCCGTTTCCGGGTAGAATTAAAATTGACAAGATAACATCCGTACGTGGCGAGTGACATGGCATGTCGTCCATATACTATGGTACATCCTGCAATGGGACAGGTTGGCCGGTCAATTTGTGGCGCATAGACAGGTTGACGAACCAATGACGAATAAGTTACCGGGTGACGCGGCAGACGCGACGACACGTGATGTCTTGGAAAGGAATCATCATGCCCATTTACGGAAATGATGTAATCGGGATTGGTTGGACTTTCGACTTGCCTCTCATCGACGACTCTCGTCAAACGACAGTCTCCCAGATTGGTAAGCATTCTCCCGGAATATATAAGCCCGGCATGATCTGCTTTCGCCCCTCACCTCCCTTTCTTCCTCCCCCCATCTCCTAACCCGCGATCCCACTCTGTTTCTGCGCGCCATGGCCCCCTTCTCCCTTTCTGCCGCCCTCCTCTCTCACAGTTTTGTTGTCGTTGCCGCGTCGTTTGCTTTCTTGGTCATCCTCATTCGCGCTATCTACAATCTTTTCTTGTCTCCGCTCAGCGCCATCCCCGGTCCTTGGTATGCCGCCGTCTCCAACTTTTGGATCACAACACACGTCCTCCGTCTCCAACAATGCAAGATCATCCACGAGCTTTTCGAAAAATACGGACCCGTCGTACGTATCGGCCCCAACAAGGTCGTCTTTCGCGATCTCTCCACTATGCGGAACGTCTACTCCATACACAAGTTCGACAAGAGCCCGTATTATAAGGGTCTTCTAACGTACGCACATCAGGTTCCTGAAACCCACTTGATTCGAGTTTGATCTTATCCACAGCAACGACAACGACCACGCGTACGTATTAAGACGCATATATGCACCTTTTAGGCTTAATGCATCCCAGCATGACAACTCTAGAACATGCTGCCCATTCTATGCGCCGAAAGGGATACGCACCACACTATACCCCGTCAAATATCGCTCAGTTTCAACAGGAGATGCGTGAGGCGACTCTGGAGCTCGTCAAGGTCCGTTCCGTCATCATGACTTTTTGCCTGTCCACTCACATCGATGCCGGACCTCAAGACGCTAGAATCGATGTCTGGAGCTGAACCGCTCGATTGCCTCTCGGTTTTTCGCCATCTCATGGTAGATGCCGTTGTTTCGTCCTCCTATGGCTATCGCCTCGGCGCCGTCAGCAAGTGGGCTGTGAACGTCGAAGACCCTCTTTCCACGGCGATCAACGACTTCCCAAAGCGCGGCATCATCGTAAGTCCATGCAAAGGCTTTCAACTCAGTCGCTTAGACTGTTTCGTTCAGCGTTGTACTCTTCCAAGCTGGTTGTGGAACTTGGTCAGTCGAATCCCCAACAACCGATGGAGACAAATGTGCGACTCTGATAAGATCATGGCTGAAGTGGGTTCTGGTCTTTGTAACTCTATCACTCATGCTTAGATGACTTTGACAGTTCGTTAGTGGTCGTGTGTACGAGATGCGGGCTCAAATGAACGCGGGGAAGAATAACGAGAATGACAAAGTCCCTATGCTCTATCGTCTTCTGCGTTATCGATATTCCACCACCAATGACCTGATGCCTGATCACGACATCATTTCCGAGTGTATGGGACACATGTAAGTGGCAACCGTTCCTCTTGTGGCCTGAGGTATACAGTTCTGGCTTAGGATCGCAGGGTCCGACACCACCTCCAACACGCTGTCGTATTTCTTCTGGGAACTCACCCGTCGTGCGGATATTATGAAGAAGCTGCAAGCGGAAATCGATGAAGCGATGCCCGATGCAGCCGTCATCCCAGATATCTCCGTCCTTCAAGAGCTTCCATACTTGAGTGCGTTTATCAAGGAAGGTTAGTCACCTATTCTTTACTGCCTTTTGCCTCCGTTCATTTCGTTCAGGTCTTCGCCTATACTCTGCGGCCCCGAGCACTCTGGAACGCGTGGTGCCGAGCTCGACGTCGAAGAATGGGGTCTCGGATGGCTTGTTTGACCTTATGGGCTATGGCGTACCGGCCGGGACTATTGTTGCTACCCAGGCGTGGTCTATGCATCGCGACGCTTCCGTCTTCGCCTCTCCCGAAACCTTCCTCCCGGAACGTTGGCTCGAGACTACCAACAGCCCCGAAACTCTCGCGCATATGAGCTACCATATGATCCCCTTTGGAACGGGTTCGCGCGTATGTGGTGGACAAAATTTCGCGCAGGCGATGATAAAGATCGTGATCGCGGCCATGGTGAGGAACTTTGAGGTGATCGCGCCGCCGGAGACAAATGAGAGGAGCATGGATATCAGGGATAGCTTCGTGAGTCACACTTCCCTCTTAATACCGCCGGGTGCTGATTGTCGTCTGCCGCTGCAGGTAATCTTCCCGGCCGCGATGGAGTGCAAACTGATCTTCATACCTCGTCAAAAATAACGGCGCTACCTCGACATCACACATTACATTATATTCTCAATAATCGTCGACATGCTATCCAACGGCTATCCTCATTCTGATACCCTGTACAACGCTTTCTGTTTAGTTATCCATGCGATCGACACTGGCGTCCTTAAGATGGCGCCTCACGCTCCTTATGTTCATGTCCTCGGACTTTCGGTCTGCCCACACGTAACGTTGGACTTGAGTCCACGTCGACTCCACGTTCTTTTACATTATTCTTTACCTTCCCTGATGTCGATGCTGCTCGCGAGGCACCGGCATCGCAAAATCCGATTCATTTCGTCTAAAGTACATTAGCTTCCTGCAGTGTCTTTCGTCCGCCCCTTGGGGATCCTGCTATGTAATTTGGCGGACTCGTGTATGATTTTTCATTGTTGTAGCGTCTAGAAGTAGTAGTACATCTTGATGAGCTTGTGCATCATAAACTTTGAACTAGAAAACTTGTTTCCTCGTACCTAGCTCGCGTGATTGATTACTGCTATAGAAGAATATGCACCACAGAGCGAGCAACCAGCTGAGCATAACCACCAAGTGTGATCGATTGATCAATTGATATCAACTCGAAGCTTTCTTGACACATGATTTGCATGCGTCAGAGTCGGTCTGCATGATATCGATGTCGGGGTCAATTTTGCTGGCCGCCGTGTCCCGTATACATCCAAGCCTGAGTGTATCGAGTAGGTCATCATTCAACAAATCGTTGGTGGCGGACACCTTTCCATGTCATTGCTAGAGCAACACTTACGCGAATCATTGCAAGTGTCAAGCGTGGAGGGACAGATATGTCATCATACATTTGTGTCTGGGGAAGAGCAGCAATCAGGTTCAGGGACCTGTGCCTCGGAGAGGAGAGAATGCCAAATGTTCCGACACATCGGGTGCTGTATGTAGATGAGTCGTACTTGGTAGGCAAGAGGCCACGGACTTGCCTTGACTCGGCACTCGGCTTCTACCCCGGTGCGATGGATTCTGATTATACATACATAGTACATCACCTTCTATCTCATCGGTAGCCAGAGTATGTTCGACGCGCAGGTAGACCGTGACACCGAAGCCAAGGCTAAGTTGTGTGTACATGAGATGGGGGGACGTAAGAACGGCAAAGGAAAGTATGTTTGACGGTTGACGTAGGTGTGCAATTGAAAGTAGATACGCCCGTCTATGTATGGGCGGGGTGATTAGCTCTGTCGATCTTGAAAAGCAGTGGGGGATTCATCATCATCATTAACGGCAGTGGCGCCGGACTTTTGGCTATGTATGCTCCGGCTGGTTTGGTGGTTCATTTCAGTGCGGTCTATGAAGATTTGCGACATTTCCATCGTGGGACATGATGAAAGTTCGAGTACTATATTGTTCTTCAAAACATGCTCTGAATTTTTTGGGAAGCTTGATACTACATATTGGATTTTTCGACGCGCATTAGGCTAACTTTATCACGCTGGCATGTATCTGTAGGACACTCACTTAAGCATTCATCGTAAAACCGGACAACTACAGGGAAGAGTACGTTTAATGAAAATCGCGCCAAATAATCAGGAAGTAAAAGGAAAGAATAAGCCGACGCACTGCCCAGAGACCGGCTGTCGCGGAATCTCACAGATGGCCAGGAGAAGCATATGTTGAAGGATCACTCGCAGTAGGCTGAACGAAAGCATGATTTCTTGAATTTACCGAATAATGACGCGCATTTATACTACATACCCTTCATCAATTTTGTTGGATTTGTCGAATGATGACACGCAGTTATGCTATATACATACCTTTCATCAGTATTTCTTGGATTTGCCGGATCATGGCATACTTTCATCAAGCTGGCATGTATAGATCACTCACTTAAGCATTCCTCGTAAAACAGGGGAACTACAAACGCGTGGAAGGTTATTTGAGCACACAAAACAGTAAGTCGAGACTCGGAAAGAGAGGGCTTAAGGAAGCAAAATTTCTAGCCAGTTTCAAAGATAGCGGCCAAACCAGTAAGATTTGGTCACTGAGATTCCAAGGACGCATTTATAAGTTTCGTGCCACAAGTAACATTCCAGTGAGACCATGTGGTCGCTTCACTAATAATGCTGGAAGAGAAGCAGAAAAAACATGGAAAATGGAACTTAGAACTTATTTTGAGCCAACCGCTCCCTTTATGCATTTTTGAATTCGCAGAGTGTGATAGAACGTGAAAAGAGTAATGTTTGAACAGGGTAAGAATGATCGAAAACGTACATTTTTGGAGAATGCTTATGTGAGCCTATGATCTTGTTGATCTCCGTGATGTCATATGTAGGTCCACTGGCAGGAAGAAGTGAGCGACCACGGAGGCGATCACATTTATGAGGACACACATAATGATTCAACGTTCAGCCATGTTTCGCGTCACATACCTGATATCTGATGGGCCGTCTCAGCATGCAGGAATCACCGACTTGAGGATTGTTTGACTTGCAACCAAAACCATGCGTCTCTTGCCCGCTTTTGTACTCGTCGCTGCTACCTCGTCTGCTGCCATCTACACGCCTCTCCGGGAGTACTCCGGCGATACCTTCTTCGACGACTGGGATTACTGGGGCAACATTGATAATACTACATGGGGTACGTGACGTTGGTTGTTACTAGGTGAGAACCGCAATGAAATTTTCCTAGGAAATGTATTTTTTCTCGACAGACCGACAGCGATAGAGCAGCGCCTCACATATATTGATGATAACGGACATGCAATCATCAGAGTTGACAACGCCACTAATATTGCAAATGCAACCGTTGTCACTCGGTCCTCTGTGCGCTCTTGTAGCTGATCATGATCCTCTAGCAGTATCTCAACTCTGACGTACAGATCCGTATTGCTACCCAAGATACCTACGGGGCCGGTAACCTCATCATTGCCGATGTCGCTCACGTACCTACTGGCTGCTCAGTAAGCTATACTGATGCATCATACACTCATATCTCATTCTTCTCTAGGTATGGCCCTCATTTTGGACCCTCGGAATAGGCGAGGAGTGGCCACATGGAGGCGAGATCGACATAATCGAGGGAATAAATTTGATGTCGTCTAACACAATGGCACTGCACACCAATCCGGGTTGTGTGCAAGCTCCGAACCCTGGGCAAATTGGAAAGACCCTCACGACTAATTGTTCTTCAAGTATACAGGATAATCGCGGGTGCACCGTGGCAGAATCGAAGCCCAATAGCTTCGGTGCGGGCTTTAACAATGCTGGTGGTGGTGTGTTTGCAACGCAGCTCGACGTGTCAGGTGTGTACATCTGGTTTTGGAGTGTAGGTTCTTTTATATTCGTCGGGTGCTCTTATGCTAAATCGTAATAGCGCCCCGATATCCCTAATGAGATTGCAACTGCGACGTCCACAACGAACATTGATACGTCAACCTTTGGGATGCCCTCAGCTTCTTACCCATCATCTGGGTGCAATTATACACAGTTCTTCGCCCCTCAGCAACTAGTGTTTTTGACTACGCTCTGTGGGGGTTGGTAAGTCCTTAAGAATGAACACCAAGAGCGCCACTATTAATCCTTATATCAGGGCTGGGACGCCACAAACGTACGCACAGACATGCCCTGGTACCTGTGTATGTCTCGGGCTATGTACTGCAAGGGTTTTCCTTACCGAGTTATTAACTCTCCACTTTTAGATCTCCAACGTTATTGGCCCTGGTAGTCCCACGTACGATGAAGCTTATTGGGATATCACATACGTGCGAACGTATCTCGTTCAGGCTGAGACTTCTTCATCAGTTCTGTCTTCATCTCCTGCGGCCAACAATTCCTCGTCTACTTCCATTTCACAAGCAGCTTCGGCCTCAGCAGCCAGCAGGACAACCACATCAAGTAGTAGTGCAAATCCGGGTGGTCGAGAAGTTCTTTTGCAAAAATTATTGACTTTTACTATCGGTATATCTACCTTATTCGCTGGGCTTATCTAGTTTATGGGAAAATTTATTGGTCACCGCTAGTGGAATTTCAACCGCACTCTTACCTGCAATGGTTTTGTGATTGTGTTCGTCACCCCAGCCACCTGCTATGACAGTCTGGACTGTTGAATTTGCTCTTCAAAAAATGCCTACCTTGGTTGGTATCTTTCACATCGTCAACATCAGCCTCGACCATGATTTCTTGTCGAGTCGCCTGCTGTTACCATGATCATGCGTGTGTTTGACTTCCTTACGGTCTGCAGATTCTTGTCGGAAGATGATGAGGGCAGTGATAAACAGTGTCTTATCGGGGCCGATGACGGCGGACTTAACATCACTGTGGATACGTTTTACTCGATACCATGTTCGGGTAAACTGAAAATGATAAGTCATGCAATCGAGGGGGTCGCTGAATTGGGATTCGAAGTAGCAGGAGCGGTAGAACCTTTTTAACATTGCCAACCCAAACAGAAAGACAGATGATATGTTCAAAGAAAGTTAGGCAGAAAAAGCATTCGAGGGAGAAGAGATCAGGTTCAACACTCTTACCCAGTCATGTTCTCGAATAGATCGAGGTGACAACTTACTGCTGAATGAACAAGTATTGTGTCGAGTATTGAATAACCAGATAGACTGTCGAGGTTGACTTGTTGCCGTAATTGGAGTACTTAATCAATACCAAAGGCGGCCGCTTTTAAGAATAAAGCGTCGATCTGAAAATCCCGGATTAGACACCAGTTTCCTCGAAATTTCGCAGGGACACTAGAATAAAAGGGACGCAAAGTCTCCGGCCACAAGTAACATAGATCATGTGGTCACTCAGCTAATAGCGCGGAAGTTGTGAACAGAAGCTGAGAAGTCATGGAAGTTAGATTCAGAAGAACGATGTAAGCAATATAAAGCAATATAAAGTTCAAGAGCTCCCTTTCGGAAATGAACCATTATAAGCCAGAGATTCACCAAGAGCGATGGAACGTTATATCGTTGAACAAATCCTTACATTGAATGGATAGGATCATCGAACGATCCGCCTCTACAGCTCGTCGCATGAGATGCGGATGGTTCACTGTCAATCGGATATGAGGTTCAGCGTTTATCGGGGGCCGCTTCCCGGACGCCTAAGGTTAAAAAGCGTTCGGAGCAAGTTCAGAGGCTTATGTGAGCCATTGATCGACGATGAAGCTTGAAGGGGCTCTGTTCCTGGGCAGGAAGAAGTGAGAGCCTGACACAAGGTGATCACCGATTTATGGGATTGTACCATGTGTCGGGTTACATATGTACTACATACATTCGCATAAAAAAGAGCTTCTGATGCCGTCTCAGCATGGTTAAGAATCGCCGACTCGAGGATCGCTTGACTTTCAACCACAACTATGCGTCTCTTGCATATTGTTGCACTCCTGGCTGCTGCTACCTCGTCTGCTGCTATCTACGCGCCGTTCCGGGAGTATTCCGGCAATACCTTCTTCGATAACTGGGATTACTGGGGCAACATTGATAATACTACATGGGGTGCGTGTCATTTGTTGTTACTGTAAGTGAGCTGAATGATATTTTCTTAGGAAATGTGACCTTTCTCGACAGACCGACAGCGATGGAGCAGAACCTCACATATATTGATGATAATGGACATGCTATCATCAGAGTTGATAACACCACTAATATTGCAAATGCAACCGTTGTCACTCGGCCCTCTGTGCGCTCTTCTAGCTGATCATGATCCTCTAGCAGTATCTCAACTCTGACGTACAGATCCGTATTGCTACCCAAGATACCTACGGGGCCGGTAACCTCATCATTGCCGATGTCGCTCACGTACCTACTGGCTGCTCAGTAAGCTATACTGATGCATCATACACTCATATCTCATTCTTCTCTAGGTATGGCCCTCATTTTGGACCCTCGGAATAGGCGAGGAGTGGCCACATGCAGGCGAGATCGACATAATTGAGGGAATAAACCTCATGACGTTTAATCAAATGGCAATGCACACCGATCCGGGCTGTGTGCAAGCTCCAAACCCTGGACAAACAGGAAAGACCCTCAACACTAAATGCGCCTCAAGTGCGCAGGATGGCCGGGGGTGCATCGTCGAAGAAACGAAGCCCAATAGCTTCGGTGCGCACTTTAACAATGCTAGTGGTGGTGTGTTTGCAACACAACTCGACGTGTCAGGTGTGTATATCTGGTTTTGGAGTGTAGGTTCTTCTCTATTCATGAGGTGCTCTCACGCTGAAATAGTAATAGCGCCCCGATATCCCTAATCAGATTGCAACTGCCACGTCCACAACAAACATTGATACGTCAACCTTTGGGATGCCCTCAGCTTCGTACCCATCATCTGGGTGCAATTATACACAGTTCTTCGGCCCTCAGCAACTAGTGTTTTTGACTACGCTCTGTGGGGGTTGGTAAGTCCTTAGAAATGAACATCAAGCGCCACTACTAATCCCACTATCAGGGCTGGGGTGCCACAAACGTATGCACAGACATGCCCTGGTACCTGTGTATGTCTTGGGCTATGTACTGCAAGGGTTTTCCTTACTAAACTATTAATTTTCTGATTATAGATATCCAACGTTATCGGCCCTGGTAGTCCCACGTACGATGAAGCTTATTGGGATATCACATACGTGCGAACGTATCTTGTTCAGGCTGAGACCTCTTCATCAGCTCCGTCTTCATCTCCTGCGCCTAGCACTTCCTCGCCTACTTTCACTTTACCAACAGCTTCAGCGTCGATATCTAGCACGATACCCACAATTAGCAGTAGCGCGAACCTGGGTGATCAACGAAATGGCGCCCTCCGCGTTGCAGATGCCTCTCTCTCGCAAAAACTATTGACCTTTCTTGGCATATCTTTTTTGTTCGCTGAACTTATCTAATTCCATGTCTATGACTTTACATGACAGACGTATTGGCCACTGCTAGTGTAATCTGTAAGCGCACTCATACCCTTGTTTGGAACAGCTTGTGAATATGTTTGATATATATGTTCGACGTCAACCTTCATTATGTATATCGACTACTTGACAAACATCAACAGAAACGTCGCTGCTTTCCTCTGGCGTGGGTGATCGGTGCCCTTACTCCGTCTGCTGCTTTCGAATGTACGTACGAGATGGGTATTTGTTTTCTTCCCAAAACATTGTCTTTGTCGCCCCTGCCGCCTACAAAAAGAGTCAGAACTGTTGAATTTGATGTCGACATAGTACTTACCTTGAGAACCTCGTTCAAACTTGTTTTAAAGATAACACTATCAAATTAATCCAAGTCTTCCACATTACCAACATCGGCCTTGTTTCTTCCTCACATTCGTCCCCTGCGTCATTATGATCAAGCGTGTTACTGGTTTCCCTTTTTTATAAACCCTTGCTGATAGACGATCCAGGTTACGAAAGGTGTCGTATCGGGGCCGGTGGCGGTGGACTTCGCGTCACTATGAATCCGTTGAGCCTCTCCAGGGTTCCGCAGCGCCATTTCCCACTCTTGGTAGATTGTGGGGAAGGGTCTTTTCCAAAGCCCATCCTGCTCCTCAAAAGTGACTTCGAATTGATCAATGTATGCTCTCATGATGCTTGGGAAGGCCGAAAGTGATAACTCAGGCGGTTTACCGGCCCAATAAAGTGGCGTAATGCTGGCATTTGAAGTATAGAGGCTGGAGTGGTACAAATATTACCGTTGGCCGCCTGTTCGAAAATTCAGGCTTTTAACATTGCCAACGTCGCTGGAAAGATGACATGTATTGTGTTAAGAAAGAAGTTTTGAGCAGAAGAAGTAATTGAGGCACCTTGTGAGGCATGAGGTTCAATCTAAAACTACATAGAAGAAAATCAAGTAATAGTATTGAGTAACTCATGCGGTGACTATTCTGTCTGATCAACTTGAATTTCAACCGAATAGACTCTCTGATGAAGGACATTGATTGTGATCCCTATAGGATAGCGAACTGCAATCGCTTTTTTATTGCTCTCCACATTTACTTTCTTCTTTTGCCTGGCCATTTTCGTTGATGGGGTCCTCCTGGCCATTCACCAGGACGGCATGCCCGAGATCATGCGAAACTGTGAGAATGGTACTTATGAGAAAGTAGAGTATTATTGTCCGCGATGCACATGCGAAACTGTGAGAATGGTACCTATGAGAAAGTAGAGTATTATTGTCCGCGCACGAACAGAGCATAAACCATACTCCAAGTACGGAAAGTTGCCCAAAAGGAAATAAAACCCCAACCTAATCAAGTTATCCGTCTAAGTAGGTGCTTGCTACTGTGATCAATCGCCTAGCTTCTCCGGCAGAGGCTGAAATGGATGGGATAAGCGGAGAGTTTTGATATGTGGTTTCAACTTCCATTGCAATCCAGTATTCACGGTGACGCTATGGTCTCGATAGTAGAATTTCTCCAGTGCATCAGGGGCGATGGAAGTCATAGTATGGTTCATCGTATTCCAACCTGTTTTTCTGGCCGTTCGTCCTATGTCCTCTTCCGAAATTGGAGTACTGAATCGATGCCAAAGGAGAAGAATGCGTAGACGGGTCTGATGATCGTGGATGAGGCACGAGTTTCTCCAATTTTTCCTAACGGCAATGTGAGAATAACTAATATCTGCATAACCCCAGTCGATGAGAACTGGGTCATTGAGAGGTGATCGGAGGATGTTGTTGTTGAGGTGAACATCTTTGTGCGAAACACCGTAATGGCGTAGACACCGGCCGAGAGTCAGAGCTTTCTGAGAAATCTCCTCTGCCTCTTCGAATGATAGGTCGGTACCGGGCTAAAGGTCTCCCATAGTCCGACCAGGAATATATTCCAGCAGAAGCCCATAAATGTGGTTAATAGAAGGATGCACTTTTTCCGATGACATATGAATGCGAGCTGCACCATAGAAACGCGGAACGTAACCACGAGATTGAGCGTCTACCAAGCGTAAGTATACTTTCTGCTCTCTGCGACGAAGGCGATTGAAGGTATCCCAATGGCTTAGCTCGCGCATCCACACGTGTTCCTTCATGTCCTCGCTTTTCAGATTGGGGTATCGCTGGTGCTTGTGGATGTACCCCCGAAGACCCTCTTGAAAATGGCGTTCTGAGTCGATGGTCCATGGCCATGCTGGCATGGGTGGACATGCCTTACGCACGTCTCCGAGACGACGATCAGCTAATTTGAGGATGATACGAGGAGGAATCTCATGTATGTCGCCCAGATTTTCGACAAGGAGGGTAACGGAGTTGGTCGGGGGGAACATTTTAATGACTTGAACCTCGATGGTTTGATTACGGAAAGGAAGAGCAAGAAGAAGGCGTTTTCCCAACTTATAAGGTTCAGAACTTGCATGACACCGTTAGCAGCCTCAGATGTCAACCTTCAAGCGGAGATAAAAACTCACTCTGCCCAAGGGCTACCCGAGTCCAAGGTGAGCCTGTGTATGGGAGGTAAACCCTATCATAAACCATCAACAATTCCACAGATATGAAGTGAATAAATTTATGCCGACCGTCAAGATCTTACGCAAAGACATAAATACAGCAATAACAAGGCAAAGATTGCGAAAAGTACAGCAGAAGGGAATTCGTAGGCTCGTTACCAGCCTGCCCACTTCGACCTGATTCACTGGTGGCATTACCTTAGCTGAGTTGAAAAGAATCATCATTGACAACCAACCTCATAATGATTCCATGCTCCTCTCGAAGGAATTTGCTAACTTTCTTTCTGTCAGTGATACCTTTACGCTGGTACCCCTTCAGGTGTTCTGATATACGAGGATCATTTGGAGCAGTTAGGATGGAAGTTAGGATCAGTTGTGCGCAAGAGTAATTACTATTACTGACGACAGTCCTTATATTGATTTATACCGCGAGGATTGTTGTTCTTACTAGCGCCTTGAAGTGATGCTTTAGGCATGATCACGAAGGTCGATCCTGGTTGGGCTCGTGATGGCAATACTTCGATTGACTAGTAATCTCGTGTGATGCTTCACCTTCACTGCCTGCTCTTAGAGCCTAAAAACCAAGAAATGTGAAAAAAGAGACAAGGGAAGTGAAGCGTATAGGCTGCTTTTGTTTTTAGCAAATTTTGAGTGACTCAGGTGTTAGCCAGGAAATCCTTACCAAAAGGCTCATAGATACAAGAGGGGAATCATTCGCAAGTACGGCTGTGTGAACTCTAACCGAAATATCTGAAGCGCGTCCTGCGTTGACACTGACGAAAGTACACGCCGGACGCGTGACTTACACC
>JAGGAX010016763.1:1976-27900 GCA_017657335.1 Termitomyces titanicus | reverse complement strand
TGAAGAAACAGAATCAGGCTGGACTTCAAACCGGGACGGATGATAAGTTTTGGAATATGCTTATACCGTTTATTACTCGGCCGTACTTCTGGCAGGAAAAGTGGTTGAATCGGATGTCGAGTGGTCAGTTGTACGACTAGTTCTTGCATCCTATTCGAATAGACTTCGTTTACGCATTGACGGAGATACATTATAATGATATAGTGGTATACGACTTTGTTGATGATAGCTACTTGTTGAATAGAATATTAGATATAACTGGTAGCGTAATTAGTAACTGAGTGGGGATTGAAATGATAAACTATACATGAGGTATGACACTACGAATAAGGAGTGAAAAATGAGACATTAAGTAATCAGGAAACATATAAGGAAATATGATCGAGTATGTGCGGCGTAGGGTAGAATCCATCCTCAACACTTTCAAGCACCCACAAATGCATCACCGAATACATATGTGTCTCTTACATGGCCAACCCTACAATCGATCGGCTACTCCGCGCACAAAATCCAAGATCCCGTTCGCCTCCCTTTGATCTGTTCAACATCTACATAGTACCAGCGGCGTTACCATCTGGTCAGCCACTGGAACATTTAAGGTGCCAAGGTGTTAAATCTGGGATGTGTCTCTTTTGCCTTGCATTGAAACGGTTCTTGAAAGAGGATGTGAGGTGGTGGTGCTTTAAGTAGCGGCATCAGACAACTCGTTACAAGGTCGAAAAAAACTCTAAAGACATAAAACAAAAATCGAGAGGCCTGTGGTTGCCTGATAGTGGCGTTCGTCCGAAAAGAAAAGGATTTTGTTTCCTTCTTCTCGCACAGGTTCAAAGTAGATGATTAGGAAGAGATACAGAACATACATGGCCTCATGAGCTCTTCTACATCCTTGAAATGTCCGGAGAGCACCAGTTTCAAGGTATGTATTATATACAAACGGTATCCCGTGAGGCCTTCACTATATCCACGGAATCTTCTATACAAGAAAACCCACTTAAATCATATCATCCCTTGATGGAAAAGGCACAGGCGGGTGTTGCTGTATACTACTGGGTCGGTTTGTTGACCGAGGGGGCGGCGCAGGACTGCCTATCGCTGAGCACGGTGGTCTCTCACGGTCTGACGCAGACATCCATTCATCAGCTCCATTGCGCTCGCGATCCCGTGTCCGAATCGTGGCGCTCATGGGGGGCGACTGGGGGCGTCGTGCTAAGGGGGAAACGAAGGGTACCTCGCCTTGAGCCGCAGACGCCGATGATGGAGGGGCCGGCGAGCGTAGAGCGGCGGTTGAGCGTAGAGGGGCAGCAGAAAGGGGCGTTCGTGGGCGCGGAGGTGCGGCAGATGCTGGTGTGCGCGGACGGGGTGGGAGAGCAGATGCTGGTGTGCGAGGTCGTGCAGGGGCGGCGGGTGATGGTGCTCGACGACGTGCAAGTGCGGCGGAGGATGATGTTTGCGGGACTTCGCCGCGGTTGAAAGCGGCGGCGATAGCAGAAACATTGGGCGTATTGAATGCGCTTGTTGTGATGTTACTGTAGTTAGAGGTGGTACTGTAACCGGAGGCGACCGAGAGGAGAGGGCTATTGCCAACAGGAGAGATACCGGATCGTTTGGATGCTGCAGATAATGGTGGTGCAAGAGTGTCGATCTGCAGAGCGGGAGGGATAGCGGCTGCTGATGGTGCAGATGGCGCGAGTGCGTCAATCTGTAAGGTGGGAGGTGTAGGTACTGTCTGAACGTTGGGAGAAGCTGTTGGCTTTCGACGAGAAGGGGGGGCTGGCTCAATCTTAAGTTCCATTCGATCCGGGAAGAATAATTGACCATCAGATTGAACCTCTTCTTTTGATACAACGAGTAAGCTTTCAAGAAGATATCTGAAGTCGAGTCCGTAGTCTTGTAGGAGCTAGTGGAAGTCCGTCAGAATGAACGCTTTCCATGTTAGAAAGAGTTGACGACAAACCCTTCGACTTTGATTATAAGTGATTTCTAGGGCATCTGATACTACCCGAGGGTCGACATCGGAAGTGAAGACTTGCTTTCTGAAATTCTCTGCAAAATCTTCTATTTGAGATTTAGCCCAGTCAATGAATGCTGAGAAAGTCATGTCAGACGTTGTAAGAAGATAGACTTGAAGAACCGACCACTCGCAACCTCGTTCTCCTTGAAACTGGCCAAGAACCAATCCGCAGTGTGTTTGATACCAGTGAAATACACCATGGCTAGATCGTGTACGTATGTACTAACCCGACCGTCGAATCGTATCTTGCGGACGTGTGTTTTGATGACTTTTGTTCGCATCTGGAGTAAGGTGCTCCGTGCCGCAGGTCCAGCCTTCAGGCGAAGGAGATATGAAATCAATGAGACGACCGTTGATTTACGGATACTAGGCAGGGAGAGCGAGCTGAGGAGTGATTTAGTTAGGAGGGCGTTCAGAGGCGGCAATTTGTGAGCGAGGAGTGGGGTGGTCGATAGTTTCGCTTGGCCTGCAATACTGAATGCCAGAGATCATCGAAGCGAAGAACGGACGGACCTTCTTCCACAAGAGCAACAGCCTTCTCCCACTGGCGCAAGGCGATGGCTACAGTCAAATCGTCGGCCCACTCCGCCGTCCATCGTGCGTCTCGCTCGGCCTTGTCCTTAGCACCGGATTCCAAATCATCTCCAGGTAGTTCCCCACCTCGGGCAGCGATGTCAGCCATCCATTCAGGCATATTAGCATAGGACGAGCGCTAGACGGCTCTTTAGTAGACAATTTTACGAAAAAGTTGGTAGAATTTACATCGCCACTTCCGGCTTGCCACATGCTTTTCCGCCTCTCATGCTCTCCTTCACGATCCTTGCGCTTTTTAGTAGCCAGCTCCTCGGCCACATGCCGTAGCTGAGAAAGGAGGGATTTCTTGTCTTGCGGAGTTTCAGTTCGGTAAACGTGAGCTTCTTTCCCGTGTTTGATCTTGAAAACATTGGTCATTCCTTTATATAGTGAGGGTAAACTTTCTGAGGTAAGAGATACCAAACGATCAGAACAAACTTACGCGGCGAGTCTTTGGTGTCAAGGACCAACATCTCACTCAAAAGCCAACATCTCTCCGCAACGAGTTTGCCTTCATTCACCGTGCTGCCACTGGATGCATCTCCGCCAGCACCTTTCCGTCGTCTTCTACGTGCGACAAGTACAAGATCGTCTAAAATGACAAAACGCACACGTCCCACAGCCTTGTAGGTCGCCGCATTGAGAGATTGAACATTCTCTATTTCGGCCACAACGTGTCTCCCAGGCGTGGTTGGTGCAAACTTCGCCGAACCTTCGATGTGGGCGTGTAGTTCTTGCATCTGATTGAAATACATGATGCGAAGGTCAGCAGCCGATGAGCGTTTGTAAGTGGAGAGAATGTTGGGGTTCGAAGATTGGTTCGTGGGGTCAGGAATGTGTAGAACGGAAGGCATGGATTTGTACTCGGACAAGAGGTCCTTCAGTTCCATCATATCCGTCTCGAGTGATGTAATTTCTTTGGAAACGAGGACGAACTCTGCATAACTGAAGTCGATGAGTGATCAGTCAGAGTTGTGATTATTTCGTTGAGCCAATGCTCACTTCTTGAAAACATTCTTCTGGAGCTCTGAATTTGTCTCTTCTTTGACTCCACGTAGTGATGACTGAAGTGACTTTAACTCTGATTCCGTTGAATTCGCCAGTTTGAGTTTCAAGACTGAGAATCACCAAGTCAATGACCAGACATTTCTTAGAGCACTAGAAGCTCACAAGCGTCCGGATCGAACCTCTCATCCTCAAGAATTCTCTTGTCGTCGAGAGGCTTGCCTCCACCCCTGGGCCCATCCATCATGTTCATACCTGCACCAAGGCTCATCATCTCTTCAGCTCCAGACCCAGAAGGAAGACCTGGTATTGGAGGTATACCCGTCGGGCTGGTCATGAGCTCAGCATAGCGCATAGACATGCGCTTCTTAATTCTGTCATCGACGCGAGACTTGGGTGCACCACGCGGGATGGGCTGGCCAGCCGGCAACGGGGGACCGATGGTTGGTTTGCGTGTCGGCGCACGACGAGGAGTTCTTAGAGAGGTCTCCGGCATTTTGTCTGTCGTCAACGTCGAGAGGGACAACCTGGAGCAACTGAGAATATTCTAGCCATGGCAATCAATTGTTGTCTGATTTGCACAGCCACAACTGGTCCCTTGCATGATCAATCCATTATCCGAGTCCTCTCCCCTCCACGGCCATGGCCTCCAAATTACCGCCTTGGCTCGAGAGGTATTCGAACGATTACTATGCTGTATCAGTCCTCAGGACACTTGCCACCCGGGAGAAGCAGCGAAGGATTGCTCGTTCCACAGCGTGGCAACCTTCCTTAAACACTGAGCAGAGCACTCGTTCGACACCTCTCAGTCGTATATACAGCATGGCAACACCTCGAGAACCGGCCGAGCGAAGCAAAATACATGAACACTACTCTATCTCAGTCGGTAAAAACCCTGCGAACCGGCATCACAATCGCTATATCGATATCCAACCGTATGATCGAACACGGGTTGTAAGCCCTGACGGTGGACGGTATCTCAACGCAAGCTGGGTACTTGAGAACTCTGGTCAGAAATGGTGGATTGCATCGCAAGCTCCTTTACCTCACACTGCACATACCTTCCTCAATCTCTTTCTTCACCCTCTACCTTTCACATCTCCGAACACGACCGCTGTACCACCACGACGTGTTGCTACCCGTATACGCACAATTGTCCAGCTGACCAACAATGTTGAGGGTGGAAGGCGAATGGCTGATCCATACTATCCCACCCAAGTCGGGCAATCTATTCTCATATCGCCTGAAGATGGAGATAACTCCCCACCTCTTATCGTGACTCTAATGAAAAGCGAACTGGTCGAAAGTGCTCACTGCGTCTGGAGTACATTATCACTTACGCCAGCGACTCCAAATACTGTACAACAGGGTGGTTCTAGCAAGTATCACAACTCAACGGAACAGCGTCCTGTCATCTTTCACCATCTATTGTATACCTCTTGGCCAGACCACGGAGTTCCACGAGATCGCGACCGTGCGAGTCTACTTGCCTTCATTGAAGTAGTCGATAAGACGAATCGGAACGCATCGCTCTCTGTCCAGCCAGGTGACACGACGTCTGACCCCGATCCTCCCATTCTAGTGCATTGTTCTGCAGGCGTTGGACGGACTGGATCATTCATCGCAATCTCATCTCTACTGCGCAAGTTCGGTTTCCTGACCAATCCCGGAACGCCATGTCCGGCTTCTGTACTTCCGCAATCTCCTTTGGGAGCTCTGTCTCTAGAGCAGAGCGACGATTTAGTCGTTCAAGAAATCGATTCGCTCAGGGAACAGCGACCTGGAATGGTGCAAAAAGATGAGCAAGTAATCCTAATCTATGAGATTCTTGTCGCTGCCTTCCGATCTCGCTAGCTCTTCAATTCTGTCTGTTTACTCACCTCAGGAATTCAGGGTAGTTTAGCGCGGTTAATCGAGTATAATAGACTGAGATAAGATGAGATTTTAGGGTTTGTGATAGATAAGATGTTGGTATTGACATGAAAGGCGTCATGTTCTCTCAGTTTGCTGACTCGCCCCGGACCTCGTTTAAACCTTTGATATCGCCAGTTCTCTGCAACAGCACGATTGATGTCCTTGCCAACGACAACCGATGCAATAATCATTAACAAGGTCGGTGAAGAGCTGGTTGAAAGATACTGGACTCTGTGAAGAACTCACACCGCAGACTGGTGGTCTTGAAGTAATCGAGAAGAAGACCGTTCCTTTCCCTAAGCCTGAGCCCGGGTCCATTGTGGTCAAGGTAGTGGAATACAGGAGCCGAAAATTTCTCCTCTGACCTCGCGATCGTCGCTACTAGGTCGAGTACCTTGGTATCAATTTCATCGATGTGTACTATCGGTGAGCAAGTTGTGGACTCATTATCTATTCTACGTATCTTCATAGACATGCAGCAAGGGTATCTATCCGTTCAAAGAGTTGCCTGCTGTCTTGGGAAAAGAAACCGCGGGCAGAATCGTTGCTCTTCCCACAGATGAGAATGTTCTCAATGACGATACTTACAAGAAGAATGGATTCAAAGTAGGCGGAAAGGTTGCAATTGTACGTCTTACTGTGACTTCAAACAGTCTATATGCTTCACTTTCCTTGGGCAGGACTTCCTTGGGACTCACGCGACTTACATTTCTGTGCCCTGGAAAATCGTCTACCCAGTTCCAGATAATGTGTCAACGCGTACTGCTGCTGCTGGCCTTCTTCAGGGTTTGACTGCCTACACATTCTTCGAGGAAGCATACAAGGTCAAGAAGGGTGATAAGATCCTTGTACACACAGTTGCCGGCGGTCTCGGTCTGCTGATGGCACAACTTGGACGCGCGCGCGGCGCGACCGTGATTGGTACCACTTCCACGTCTGAAAAGGCGGAGCTTGCGAAGCAGAATGGTGCTGCGCATGTCATTCTGTATAAAGATGAGGACACCGTCACCCGTGTCCTAGAGCTTACGAACGGAGAGGGTGTAGAATGCGTTTTCGATGGTGTGGGAAAGGACACGTACGGCATTTGTTCCTTCCGAGTACTAGCCATTCTCATAATGAAATAGTTTCGATGACAACTTCAAGCTCATCAAGCGGAAGGGTACCATCGTGTCGGTCGGAAATGCTTCTGGGGCTGTACCACCCTTCTCGCCATTGCGCCTTGTCGAAAAAAATGTGGTGCTGCTTCGTCCGACGTTAGCATGCATGCATTTGATCCACCTCTCAAGCATACTGATCATCATTCTCTAGGATGACTAACTACACATACACTCCCGAGGAAGCGTATCACTACGGCAAGAAGGTCTTTGAATTGATCGGAGACGGTACCTTGAAGATCAATATCTTCAAGGAGTATCCATTCACCGCCGAGGGGGTGAAACAAGCTCAAAACGACCTGGTGGAAGGGAGGACAACGGGAAAGTTGATTGTCAAAGTTGCCAGTGATTGATGCGCGTTTTTAGCGACTGAGCTTTTCCAGTGTTCGTCAGACAGCTTTGATATCATCCATGTCTTAGCACTAATATGAATGCGATGGTTGCGTGTAGCTGACACCGTTACTGATAGGAAAGGTTAAGGCGGGTATTTCCTAACGGGCAATGTCGCCGCATTCATTCTCTATGACAAGGTCCCTGCGTCTCCTCACGTTTTCTCGTTTCGAATACAAGTATGGAAAAGGCGGTTTAAGTGGGTGCTTATGTGAGCCCGCACTCAGGTGCTATCCGTTCAGAGCCCTACTTTTTTAATTTGCCTTGAACTCCCTCTGTATCCTCCATCTCTTCCCTCTTCCTAAACATGTCTCTGCCAACGATAATAGATGCGATAATCATCTCAAAGGTACGTTCTCAGGGACCGGATGGTGTTGAAATCTCAAGGCTGGATACACAGACCGGCGGCGTCGAAGTTATTGAAAAGAAGACAATTCCCTTCCCCAAACCTCTGCCAGGGTCAATTGTTATCAAGGTAACATTACCATGTGAAACTCTGATCGCTTTTCCTTGACCACCTTTTCCAGGTCGAGTATCTAGGGGTCAATTTTATTGATTCCTACTACCGGTGAGTGCTTTACGTACTGCCAGCGATTGTTCGTTTCGTGTCTATATAGGTCTATAGCAAGGGCCTCTACTCTTTTAAAGAGTTCCCTGCCATTCTAGGTCAAGAAACTGCAGGCACCATCGTCACTCTCCCCACAGATGAAGCCGTTCTCAATGACGAAACATACAAGAAACATGGGTTTAAAGTAGGCTGCAGGGTCGCAGCTGTATGTCTCACTCCTATCTCTTGTACATGCTCTGATAACCTGTTCAGGACTATCTTGGGACCCACGCAACGTACATTTCCGTTCCATGGAAATTCGTTTATTCAGTTCCAGACAATGTATCCACGCGTACAGCTGCTGCAGCACTCATCCAGGGTCTGACAGCGTACACGTTCGCCGAGGAAGCATATAACGTCAAGAAAGGCGACAATATTCTCATCCATACCGTTGCGGGCGGCCTCGGTCTACTGTTAGCGCAGCTTGCGCATGCGCGCGGCGCGACCGTGATTGGTACGACGTCGACGTCTAAGAAGGCAGAGCTTGCAAAGAAGTATGGCGCGGACCATGTTATCCTATACAAGAATGAGGATACTGTTTCGCGTGTGTTGGAAATAACGAACGGAGAAGGTGTCGATGGTGTGTTCGATGGTGTGGGTCAGGATACGTATAATTGCCTCCTTGCCATTCATCGTCGTGTCTCATGATGAAGACAGATTTGATAATAATTTCAAACTCATCAAGAGGAAAGGCACTATCGTTTCGCTAGGTAATGCTTCAGGTCGTGTTGAGCCCTTCCTACCTTTGCGCCTCGTCCAGAAGAACATCAAACTTGTTCGTCCAACGTGAGTCGAACAGTGGAAATCTCTTGCAAATATCCATTTAGACGTTTGTTTTCTGAATTAGCATGTCCAACTATGTGTACACTGCCGAAGAATCGTATCATTATGGAAAGAAGGTCTTCGAAATTATTGACAATGGTATCCTGAAGATTAATATCTCCAAGGAATATCCGTTCACTGCTGAAGGAGTGAAGCAAGCACAGACAGACCTGGTGGAAGGGAAAACAACAGGGAAGTTGATCGTCAAGGTCCATTGAGAGCGACCAATTGAGTGACAAGCCTAAAGCTCAGTTTAATACTAGTGCAGTCATTCTAGTAGTAGTTAAATAAAGGCACATGGTAATTCATGTTCTGTGGCGTTTTCGCTTCGCTGCAAGGAAGCTTGGAGCTGCTTGGAGGGAAGCTAAAGTCGTCAGCTATCGTCCATGGACCACCACCAGTGAGTTGTCCTGGCCCTGACCCAAACACAATGACACCGTAAACAGCCGAAGGTCGGACGACTGGCAAACGTGATGCTCACTCAATTCAAAATTGCAGACATATCGCAGTTTGGCATATCTGATGAGCGACGGGCAAGCCATGTTAAACATAGAGTGTTTGCCAGATTGAAATCCTAGATCCACAGTTTTGTCGCCGTCCAAAGCATAGATGTGGTTTTAAACAAGCTTTATTGGGATCAGTTCACAATACAATAGACACTATGTACTCATACAGTAGAAAATTCAGGAAATCATTGATCCAATTATAGCATGTCCTCAGAATGGGAGCTAGAGCTATCATCACTATCGTCGTGCATGTCCACGTCTTCTACAGAGTCGCTTAACTTTGGAAACCACGACGACCTAGCCTTACGAGCAATCACAAACTCATTCTCCGCCTCGTCAAGGTCTATGTATCGAAATCCCGTAGGATTCGCCATCTTCCATTTGATGAACCGCTCCCGAATCGGCGCTGAATGTGAAAAGTCAATGATCTGGATCTCGCTACCACCCCCCGTCGTCAAGCACACTCTTCCGATGCCCTCGTCCCATGTAATAACACCAAGGCCATGCTCCATGTACCGAGCCTCCGTCTCCTCGCCCAGATTGAGCTTGGCGTAAACATTGTTCGGCACTTGTGGATACCTTCTCCTCTCGACGCAGGACGAGCGCATGACGCGGTCCACAGGGTAGCCGCGTAGCTGGAACTCGGGGCTAATGTAGCGACGGAGAGACGTCAGGGAGGGCGCAGCGCGCCGGTCGGTAATTTCGGTCGTATAGATGAGCGAACGATACACCCCTGGAACAACGTGCCCGTTCTCCGGGTGCGGGTCGTGCATCGTTTGTTTTGTGAGGTGCTGGAGAGTGTAGTAGTAGATAGGTCGATTGTTTGGTACAACAATCTTTTCTGGCCAGATGTACCAGTGAAAGGTACCGCGGAGGGGGCTTGTCAGCTTAACCCAAATGGAGATCGGCGGCGGGGGAAAATTGTGGGCTTTGAGCGGAAATTCAGGTCGTCCGTCCTCGGGCCAGTAATCGTCTGATATACAGACAGATTCGATATTATTGCGTGGGAGAATCATCTTGGACTCAAAAGCCTCGATATATCTGATTCCATCGGCCTTGCCAATCGGTATATGGTACATTTCCACGAGATTGAAACTCCCAGCAACGCCATCCTCATCGTCGTCGTCTACCACTCCTCTGGACCTGATCTTGCCACAGGCGCGAAAGGCGATGATGTTATCCTGTTTAGAGATATGACGAACAGCTTTGATCCAGTGCACCTGCGAATACGTCAGTGAATGCAAACAGCAGATGAAAACCTGACATACCGTTTCCGAGGAAATATTTGGATGCGAACGGGGTCGGAATATCAGAATGAGTGGGTTTGGATCTTCTATGTTGAAGATGGTGAGAAAATCCTGACCCCCGGAAGACCGCGTCGATGCAGTAATTTTCTGAAGAGCACTAACATGTGCAACGTTTTGCCGACTGTATAATGACACTTGTATAGCGGGCTCAGTCAAACGCGCCATCAGCGCCTGCTGGAAGGGTTTATATCGTTTATTTGATGACCACCACTTATGCTTTGTTGGCTCTGGGTCAGTAGGATCCCGATGGACACCTGCTAATAACTCGAGCGTGCTCAGATCCACATGGATACAGCTTAAGAAGTGCAGCATTGTATCAGGTGGATCGATGTCAGGAGTTTTAGCAAACTGCGCCGTGTCAATACTGTGATGGAAGGGTTAAGACGAGACATTTGGTAAATATATGAAACACTTACTTTACTGCTGCACCTTGGGCAAGCACTCGGAACACATAAGCGATCATGATTACAAACTCCCCTTTGTACACCATATACTTGGCTTGGAGTTGGTACGCTTTCGACTGGATTTCACATCTCGCCAAAACATGAGGTCCGCTCGGATGTTCGAGATGATACAGTGCGATGAAGAAACGGTAGTCGTCCCTGATGGACGCAACAAGATATTTACCGCCAGGAAGGATCTTCATGTCAAGCACTTCAAGGCCTGCATCAAAGGTCATCGTAGAAACGACAGTAGGGTTTACCCTATGCCAGTTGTCCTGCATCGAAATGGCTCGCGAAACAAGCTGTTCGAATTCGTAATCCGTGGGTCGAACAGCGAAATTGAGTGTCGGGCGGATCGGAGGAAGTGGGATCCCGAGACAAAGCAGGAAGGATTTCCATATCAAAGGTTCATGGGTGAGGTGAAAGTAGTGTTTGTTGACCTGCAGAAGTCATGTCAATTTTGTAAGGAAGTAGGCCCAAGTAGCACTTACTCTTCGGAGAGCCAAAATATCCTCGACATGTAGGTGGTGAACGATATGGTCTACGAAAAGATCCAGGATGAGTGTGGCAGCAATAGACTTCGGATTCGACGGAATAACTGGATTGAGGAAGCGAGACATCTTCTCAAGTCCTATTTTCGAAAGTCAAGGACGCGGAAGCACTAATGACCACTGAGTTCAGCGTTGGTGGTTAGGAGAGGTGGTGTTTAACTGACATGTTTCTATTCCACTTTGTGGGCTTTATAGGCACGGGTAGCATTGTACTGAGCATTAGATCCCATAGACAAGAGCTCCCTAACAAGGAAGTTCGATGAGTATCCAAGGTGACAAGAAGGAGTTCAAGAACCTTTGTACTTTTCGGCAATTCGTGTATAAACATCAGTGGTACATAACACGAGTCTAACACGAGAGTCTGCCGAATAGGGCAAGTCACACCTTGTCACACGAAGAGTGGGTCGTAATTACGAGAGCTGCCTAACTTACTTAGTTACAGAGTTAGGTAACCTCAGCGGTAGTCAACGGTCGTGAAGAGAATTCAAGGATCCATTGTACTTTATGTAGGTGTTATGTACACATATCATGGATCCGCTACATATGCTCTTCAGCCAAACGGGGGGTCCTGGCTCAGCTCACATTTAGGAAGAATACAACAGTGAAAAATAGCGTGGATTAACCCGAGTTCTGAGTCAGACCAATTGAAAACTGACTGTGACCATATAGGTAAAACGAGTGACGGATAAGGGAGAGGGTATACTATAGTATGTATCCAAAGGAGCCACGAGGAGATGTTGAAGCTTTGGAAGTGTCATGATCGGGGTCATAGAACTCGTCAATTGCCTTGGAATAACCATCATGGTTAGAGTTCTGGGTGAAGTGAACTGGAAAAAACTAGATATGGCCTGAGTATAGTGATTGAGGTCGGCAGGAGCGTACAGATTTTCAATGATGATGTATGTAGTGAGGGCACTGAGGCTGCCGTAAAAGCTGCGCTCAACCGAATAGGATATAGGCAGTTCAATCACCTTGAAGGTGAGTTGAGGAGATATAAAAGTATTGAAAGGAAGAGAATAAGGCAATGATGAGTTCGACAGTACGTTCAATGATCAGTCCCAGTGATCAAAATCAAAAGGTGGATTTGACGCTGATTTGAGGTCAACTTTGACTTAGATGATATATCCAACCTCAAATTCACCCTCAAATCCGCTACTAGTGTGAACTATCCTAACTTCTTTCTTCTTACTTACGCATCTGGCGTGCGAGACTATTCGTGTGGTGAGAGCGAACATCTTCCTATACATACTTGTTACTGTACCCCGGTGACCATCCCGCACGTGACTGATAATTCTTTCCAATGACCACCATCTCTGTCAAGGTTGAGTTCAGCGGCGGGCTTGAGATCCTCTTCAGCAATCAGCGCCTACATACCGTCGAACTCCCCGCTATCAATGTTGCCATGTCCAAAGAACCCAACCTTCAGTATCTTATTGAGTACCTTCGCGATAATCTTCTCAAGGAGCGCGTCGAGTTATTCGTCGAAAATGGGACTGTGTACGTGCTTGTTTTTCCGCATTGACTTCGATGTTCTGGTACCGATACCTACTGTAAGGATAGACGACCGGGTATACTCGTCCTGGTCAATGACACGGATTGGGAACTAGAAGGTGAAGGAGAATATGTTTTGAAGAATAATGATGAGATCGTCTTCATCTCCACGCTACACGGAGGATAATCATTTTCTCTGTCAAAGGTCAACTTAGGGAGAATACAGGTTAGCTCAAAATTACTTTCTACGATCTCGCGATCAGTGGTTGATTCTTTGTAGATGATAGACTGTCTCCTGGTCTATGACAGCATACCCTCGATTTACAGATGGGTTCATATCCAATCATCAAAGAAGGATAACTTTGGGTGTAAATCCTTACCGAATCTATCGCTTTATTGCTTAGTATGTCGAGGTCCGTAAGTAACGCCCTGTCGATGTTTGGATATTATACGGCGCAGTAATGGATAATTCTTGATGATCGGCAAGAAATTACGACAGCTCCATTTGCTTTCGGACACGCGCCACCAATACAATCCCCGGGCCATTTTAATTCACTAATTTTGTTGGAACTCTGTATGGAGAGAAGTCGCTGATTTACCGTGAACTTTGCGGATACCTGGAGGAACTAATGGAAATCTGGTTTACACCGAGATCGCTAGTCTCAACAATAAGGTGGGTTGTTTGAATACCGTCTGGCGTGACCGTGTCGTGATGAGATCGTCTAATGGTGTTGGCCAGGAATTACACCTGACCAAAATTACACTACACGTCAAATATCTTGAAGACATGAGACTCCACCTTGACATTCGCAGGCTTTGACGTCAACACATGATCCTGCTTATACTCGGTTTTGAAGTTGTGGCAACTCTCAGCTATGCTCCGGTCCTTCTCTCCTCCAATTCTGTCATATGCCTTTGTCTTCTGATCAACCCAGGTCCAACAGTCCCAAATGCTTCAAAAACACTCACACTCGTGGTTTGTTCAACCAAACATACCATCAGCTGAGGAAGGTCTTATAGCCCACCAAAGTATATTAGCTTTCCGTTCGCCATGATGTCTAACCATCTCGAGTTTCCTCGACGCAATCAGAAATATGTCGCGACTTTTGACAAGGGTGGATTGGCTTTACCGCCATCAAAGCACTACATCGTTTGTCGGTGCTATATCAGCTACAATGGTGTTATAAAGTGACTCAGGTTTTCTATTTGTAGTGACTTGTCAAGACGCTCGTGTTGAGTGCGATTTTGACTTGTAACTCTTTGGATGTAAAATTAAAGACTACAACCCTAGGCCAGCGAGCCAATTGGGGATCGAACTCGGAGAGGCTCATGTCATTCGCAATGCGGGGGGCTGTGCGTGAGTATTTCCGTTGAGAGCCTAGAGCGCCTAGACCATCTTCATATTTATTTTGGTCATATTTTAGCAAAGACGCTCTCCGCAGCATTATAATCTCTCAGCGGCTCCTTGGGACACGCGAAATTGCGGTCTTTCACCACACTGGATGTGGAATGCTGTCCTTCACGAGTGACAATCTTCGTCGTATGGTAAAGGAGGAGAACCCGGGAAATGAAGTTGTGGCCCAAGCCATGGATGAGATCGATTTTTTGGAGTTCTCGGATGTCGCGGAATCAGTCAAAGAGGATGTCAAGTTCTTGAAGGAGCACCCCTTGATCCTTAAAGATTCACCAGTGACTGGTTGGGTTTATCACGTCGAAACTGGAAAGGTGTGCCTTACCCTGTTGTGCCTACCACAAATTTAAGGTCTCATTACGCGTTTAGGTCTCTCAGGTTGCTTGAGATATGTATCTACACATGTGACGATATGATAGTCCAATGATGCTTGTCAATAGTGAGACTGAAAATACTTGTTGGGCAACAAGGCAACATGGATCTTTCGATTATTGGGATTCTAGAAACTGGTACTGCTTCCAAATCCTGCATATGTTTTGACAATCTCCTACGTCGTCGCGGTGTAACGAATTACCAAGATTCGGGTAGAATAGTTCTAAAGAGCTTGCTGGGCTGGCGGAGAACTTCGCGATACCTTATGTACCGCCGAGGCCTGCTCATATGATCTCCCTGCAAGTGATAGTCCTACATGATAGATTCACACTTGCGATCATATTTATAGCATCGGGCCATTGTATATATCTTTCTCGAATTGATGCCTAAATTTGACTGACATAAAGACCGACCGTGACTCATGAGAGCATGTATTCGAACAATTCACCACGATATCCAATACAACCAATGTCATTTGTTGACGTTAATGCTTGGCAATGATGTCTTGCGATACATTCGACACGAGGGTGAATTTGATTTCATGCACGGCCCGTCCGTGCCATACACGGCACAGTCGGTGGCGCGAAGCTTCCTTGAGATAGATTGAAATCCATCTCATACTTGAATACATCCCATCCAATCTTGTCATGACAGATTACTCCCACAGAGTAGCTTAAAACAGCCGTTATCTGTCCGACGTGAACGGGTGACTGGGATGTAGCCACATGCCAGTGCCACTAAGTAGTAATTCCGTTGGATTGAGGCAGAGCACGCTTGGACATGAATCAGAGACGTGACATCTTCGACTCGAGACGTGCTACTTTTAAGTCGAGTGATGGGTCCATGGCAACTGGGCAGGGGCAGGTGTGATGATGTATGAGAGAAGCATGTCCAGGCACAACTAGTTACGTAAGATGATCGAGATCTTGAGGCGAAGAGTATGTACGAGAAGGTATTTGGCACAGGGGCGGGGCCAGGGAGAGTGATAGTCCGGGAGTGTACAATTCTGTCATTGTGGCGTTACAATGCTGGAGATGAGGCGGGGCCTGACGGAAAACAGTGGATGATGGTAGATGTCACGTGGAGAGTGCCAAGTATGGCGGATTAACGGAAAAGATTGGATGTGATCCATCAGTACTCAGTATCGAAGCAGAACAACGACGAGGAGAGCAGCGAGGGCGACGCCGCCTTCGACATGGCCAAATCGTTCTGGAAACTAGGCCTTTATTCCAGCTCTCAGGTTCCCCAAGATGCTGTTAAGACTCATGTGGCACCTACTCTCTCCTCGGCGGACGCAAAGAAGTTTGGCTATGAGAACGTGCGTGCTTGTTCTGTCGTCTGTTAGAACATAAACGTTAAATGTTGACGGTGGCTATAGTTCTGCAACAACTGGTCAGATTCAGACGGTTCCCATATTGATACCCACTAAATACCTCTTAGCTATGCAAACTCGGTCCTCCAGGCGCTGTATTTCTGCGCACCCTTCCGTGAGCTCGTGTTACAGTCCCCGGACCCTTCTCTGGCCACTGCTGCACCACAATCACCTTTAGATAGCCCACCCACCTCCAACATGCCTCTGGTTCCCAATCGCCGCAAGCCCGAACGCAAAACCCTTTCCACGGCTTCCGACTATATCCTTCCTACTGTCACACCCATACCATCATCGCCGCCGTCTCTCTTTTCAGCTCTCCGCTCACTCTTTGTTTATATTTCGAGACATCCACAACAGCGTGGCACCGTCTCGCCCCGCGCCTTCATCGAGAAACTTAAGGAGGTCAATCGCATCTTCGATACCACTACTCATCAGGACGCCCACGAGTTCTTGAACTATTTGCTTAACAAGATCGTTGAAGAAGTCGAGGAGGAGCGTAAAACTCAGGATGGCTCTGAGGATTGTGAGTCACGATTCCGATCCGCAGAATAATTCCGCTGACTCCGAAGGGCAGTGTCGAATTCAATCACGACCATCCGGTCACAGACATCCAGTTCGGGGTATTCTCAACACCATTCTACTTTTGTACACCGCCTTTTTGAGGGCGTACTGACCAGCGAAACCCGCTGCCTCACCTGCGAGACTGTATGTTGCCGAAGATCTTCCTTTTGATGTAGTGTTGATGACAACGTTGTTCAAGGTCTCTTCGCGCGATGAAGCTTTCCTTGATCTTTCAATTGATATTGAACAGAACTCAAGTGTTACTGCATGCCTCAGGCAATTCAGCGCCTCTGAAATGCTTTGTCATAAGAACAAGTTCTTCTGCGATTCATGTTGTGATCTACAAGAGGCTGAGAAACGGCAAGTCAATAACAATATGGTATATGACAGAATGATATAAACTTCTGTATATAGCATGAAGATCAAGCGTCTGCCAAATGTTCTGGCATTACACCTGAAGCGATTCAAGTATCAGGAACAATCTCAACGATACGTCAAGCTCGCATATCGCGTCGCTTTTCCTTTTGAGCTCCGTCTGTTCAATACTGTCGACGATATGGAAGACGTAGACCGCCTCTATAATCTCTTTGGCGTCGTCGTTCACATCGGAAAGTACGTATTCAATCCGTCACCTAGTACCTTTTCCGGTCTTACTTACCCGAGTATGACATAGTGGCCCTCATCATGGACATTACGTCTCCATCATCAAGACAATGGGGAGCTGGTTCCTTTTTGACGACGAAAATGTTTCTCCCGTTGCAGAATCTGAAATCCCAAAGTACTTTGGAGATTCAACATCATCTGCAGGGTGTGCGTACGTTCTTTATTATCAAGCTGCCGATATCGATATGGGCAAGCTCGGATTGCGATCGGACCAGGTGGAAGAGTTCAGGAGCACAGCCGCCGCAGAGCAAGAACCATCGCCGATTCGTCCGCCTGAGCCGACACCAGAGGCCACTGCATCTATACCCACAGAGGAAGCTGGGCCACCACCAATATATTCACCGCCACTATCCTCTCTACCGCAACCCTTTCCCATTTTCAATCCATCCGCACCTTCACTACGCCAATCCGTATCGGCATCTACCACATCAAGTCAATCTCACGCACGCTCCGGTAGCCAAACTATATCTGTCCCCGCACCACCATTACCGGGTTCCATATCCTCCCCCATTCCTGTGCCCTCTCTAAAGATGTCAGTAAGTGACATGTTGTTCAAGAACATTCGCAAGTCGCCTAGCACTGTTGTCGGTGGTGCCGGTGCAAATAGTGTGGCGACACCAACTAGGACTTCCCTTGCGCGTGGCAGTACCCTACCTCCAGTACCACAGACACCAACGTTGGCGGAGGATTATTATAATGAGGGACCGGCTTCCCCTACTCGACAAAACTCGACGTCAAGTGGTGGGACTAATGCACGGCCGGGGACATCACGGTCACATACACATGTGGGTACACCGCGGGCGTTGCCCATCCCGCCCCGTCCTGTGACCAGCGGGGATTCAGACGGTCAAAGGGAGAAGGAGAAGGATAACGAGCGGGACAGGGAGAAGGAAAAGGAAAAGGAGGGTGGATGGACGAGGTGGTTTGGTGGAGGCGGGCGGAGTGCCGAGCCGATGATGACTGTTGTCGATGGAGATGCAGAGGGAAGTGAAGGTCCCGGAGAGGATGAAAGCAGTGTACTGGGAGAACCAGGCCATGATACCGGTGCGTATCTGAATGAGGTTGCTAACGGGTTTCCGGTGGTAGGGCTGAAGGAGAAGGAAGACAAGAGTAGGGAAAAAGACAAGGACAGACGGAAGGGCGGAGGAAATTGGTTTCCGAAACGCAAGAGTTTCCGTATTGGAGAGAAAACGTCAAAAAGCCCTGATACAGAAACGTCTCCTGACACAATGACTTGGTTACGATCGTCATTACAGTTGCCACAGCGCCGAGGGTCTGAACCTGGGCATGGACAGACAGCGCCACGTCCACCGATAACCGTCGTGCGGTCAAGCCCAGGTGTATACCAACCTGCTTCTCCTTCGACCTCGAAGGACCGATCACCCGTATCGACGACTCTCGACAAGGAGAGTTCGAATTCATATCTTCATCCACACGACCATACTCTGGGTAACGGCGAAGTCACCCCCACATCCTCATCAGAGTCATCATTCGAGTCTGGTGGTCTGAGCATCAGCACACAGACACCTACTGTACCACTACCAACCTCACCCCTTTATACCTCCACCACTACTTCCATTCACCCCCACCATCATCGCCACCCAGCACAAAACGGGCATCGAACAGATCCTCTACGCCTCATTCCGGTACCACCTATGCATCCCTCTATATCGACCCCACCCATCAGTGCATTATCAAATACACCCTCCTCTCCGTATCACCATACTCACACATACCCCGATTCACCACTTACGCCTGAGCGGAAAAGGGATATCGGCAATTTCCAAGCACTCCGCAGGAGCTTAGAGAAGGGAAACGAAGAGGTGTGGGATACGGTTACGCCACGACCGTCGACCGTCGGGCCTGAGGTTGGAAGAGGGCGAGAAAGGTCCCTACCCCTTCCACCTGTTCCTGTACCTTCTTCACCCTTTGTTGGACTCAGGACACAGCACCACTACTCACATTCGCATCAACAGCAATATCAGAGACATCAGAGACAGGGAAGTGGAGATGAGCATCTGGAAGAGGCGCCAGGGCTGGCGCTGTTTGGGAGTACGAACACGAGTACAGGGAGCGGTGGGAGCAACGGATTCAAGAGGGCGACGAAGAAGCTGAGCTTGACGACCCCAAAGCTTGGATTCGGAAAGCGCGACAAGGACAAAGACAAGGATAAGGATAAGACGAAGGAGAAGGCTGTGCCGAGTTCCTTCATGCGTGTGTAAGTTAGGAATGAGCTTGAGGAGACTACCAAGGTAAACTGGATGGAAGTCGAGTGTTGATGATTATTTGGATTACACTAGGAGGAACCAATGGACGGGAAAAAATCCGTTTCAACCACTACCACCAAAATTTACCCGTGCAGATAGGACACACTCTCGTTTTCGTTTTAATTATTCTGTTGTTAATCTTATTTAATTTCTTGCCTTAATCTTGAATATTGATATTGTAGGTCTAGAATGAGTTTCGTTCGTGTTGGATGATTGCAATTTGAGAACTTGAAATGTATGATTTGGTCAGTTAACGAGATGCGGACATTAGCAGAGGATAGCCGGGGAACTGTCTCAGTACAGACGATTCTCAAGCTGATCTACGATATTGGGATGTCTTTCTATGTAGTCCTTTGAGATCAATCTCACATTTGAATATATTTCCTGCTGTCATGCATAGGAATTTCGAGTTATATCCTTTGAAAGTATTTCGACCTTAAAAAGTGGTTTTTGGTCAAGATTCGTCAACTCACGTTCAACATCAAGTAACTACATAATTCGCTGGACTTGTTGCACACATAAAACGGCCATCATGCCGAGAAAGCTGGGCGCGTAATTCATATACACTAGTAGGTATGTATACCTGACAGGTAAACTACCGCCATATCATATGTTTTGGTCAAAACTCGGACGGCGGGACCAACTTCTGAACATACACCACGTCTCCGACATTCACGGCGCCGTTTCCAGTGAAAGCACCATAACACCCAACGCACGGCAAGAGCTTCGAGGCGGGATCAAGACCGGCACGGAACTTCATAAGGACTTTGTAGGGTACGGCCTTGTCGCGTTCGCCCGTGTCGGGGGATACATTCGGCAACTACATCCAATCAGCCCACCAATCAAGACAAAGAAGAGAAAAAACTCACCAAACACCTGATACATTTACTGACAAGCCTAACAAGTGGGGCCTCCCTACTCCCTACATACACCTCCTCCCACGCATCCTCCGCAAACGGTCCAGCGCCCTCAACCACGATATTCGGTCTAAACCTCCGAATCGCGACCTTGCCCTCCCTCCACTCCTCACCGACTCCCATCTCGCCGACTCTCGCCCTCACCTCCTCCTCGACCTCGCTCATGCTCTCCCTGCTCATAACGAGAAGCGGGTACCCGTCCTGGAACACCGTCGACACGTCAAGGGACGGGTATAACGCGGTTTTTTCGGCGGGGCGCGGTCGCGGGCCTTTGTACACGAGGTATACGGGTTTGTTGAAGTAGAGAGAGGAGATGGCGGATGCAATGGATGGCGCGGAGAGGGGCAGGGAGTGCCCGATGTACCCGTCTACGGATTCGGAGAAGAGGTTGACGTTGTCGAGGCTGCGGAGCGTGATGTTGATCAATCAAGGAGGAACGAGTAGGAAGGGATGGGAAACATACATTTCCCATTGTTTGAGTAGCTCGGGGGAAGGGCGGAGCGGGATACGGAAGTCGGTGCATCCCTCGGGTGCATCGGGCGGGAAAGTGACGACGACGGAACCGCCGTGCGGGTCGGTGGAGTCTTCCTCGATGCGGGGGGTGATCAAGACTATTCTGGGGAACTCCCGCGCCGTAATGATCGCGTTCTTTTCAACATCGACGAAACACCATTCTCTATCGTTCTATCTCGTCGTCAGCAAAATTTCAATTGAGATGGGACGAAACGACGGACTTCAAGGCCTAAGAGGGTGTATTTGCAGGATTGAACTGAGATCCCTCGACAGCTCTGTGGAATATTGGGAA
Source organism: Termitomyces titanicus (assembly GCA_017657335.1). Taxonomy (NCBI): domain Eukaryota; kingdom Fungi; phylum Basidiomycota; class Agaricomycetes; order Agaricales; family Lyophyllaceae; genus Termitomyces; species Termitomyces titanicus. The sequence goes on along the minus strand of JAGGAX010016763.1, from coordinate 6,758 downwards.
GAAAAGTTAGTTTGAGTATGTACGGCAAGGGATCGAGCTCGATCTAATAATATCTAGGAGCCGAACAAGCTTCGGATTCTATCACGCGAGTCGCGAGTCGCGCGTGCTAAGTATCAATGTTCTCCAAAATGCGGCCAACGAGCGTCGTAAGGCACAAAAGAGCACTCGGCTTACCTTGATAGGATGAATCAGAATCTCAGCAACCCTCACTGTCCCATCTTCCGGCTTTACAGCATCATGTATTCTCTGCATCGCGCGAGTAATCGTCATTTTTTTCTCAGTAGGTTTCGACTCGTAGTCCTTGGTGGGAAGAACAAGTTGACCGGGACGATAGTAGACACGGAAAATCACGAACGTGGAGACTAGTGTGACTGCTGCGAAGCTACTGATAGAAGACCATGTGACGGATGCTGGTTCGACGCCCACGTGGCTTGCAGCGAGCTGGAGGGCGTCAATGAGGGCGTCTGGGGAGAAAAAGGACATGGCGAGGGATATCAACGGCGGGGGGACAAGCGGGACTCGGTCGCAGCGCGTAACCCGTGGATTATAAAGGGTTTGAGGGAAAATTGAGATAGAGCGCTAGCCGATTATCGCGCCACCGTCTTGGCCGGTAAGGCGGTGTGATGCAGTTGCTGTCAAGGGTTATGCACGGTCCTCTTGGCTGACAAAACTAGTGCGTGTGCATACCCTGTGATCCTTCCAGGCTCCGGAGGTGCGTGCTTTCAGAATGGACTTAGAGTTCCTTTTCGTAGGTGGAATGCAGAGTGCCGGACGAAAGTGGTTCAGAGGAGAGACTCAAGCATAGCCGGCGCCTGTCGGTCGTGTCGGACGAGGAGCCATTACCAAGCGAAATCCCGCCATTTGATCATGCTGCTCTTGGCAAACACCCGTCAGACCAAAGCCACCACTTCGAATTCGATATAGTACAAGTATCAAGTACATGCCATGTTTTCCTGTTATGACTTCTTCAACCAGTGCGCATGACTATATGCACCCCGCTGTCCGTGCTGATGATTGGGCTGAACTCGCCCACCTTGAGCCCATACGTCGCCTCCTCAAACGGCTTCTGCATCTGTCCTCGTCCGAACCAACCAAGATCTCCCGCATTCGAATGTGAAGAGCAATCCGAGTGCTTGCTCGCAAGCTCTGCAAATTTATCTTGGGAGCCCGCGATTGCGTTCTCGTACCCTTTGAGAATCTCAATCGCCTCTTCCTTTGTACGCGTAATAGTAGCCTTGAACCCCAGTCAGCACGAAACACCACATAGTCAGTATTTTTGAGAATGTACCAACCTCTTTCCAGCTCGACGGTCGCCTACTGTCGCGGTGCTTCACGAGTAGATGACTCGCGCGCACCTGCCCGGACTTGCCTCCTCCTTCAGCCTTCGCCGCCCCGCTCCCTTTCAAGTACTCTGCGCCAGGGAGCTTACTGATCTGCTCCGTAGTCAACTCCTTAGGCGGTTCCCAGCTTGACTGGCGGGTATTAGAGTTGAAGAAATAGGGTATGCCCTTGGAGTTGGACATGCGTACTTCCCAATCGTCCGCCTAGAAAGTTGACGCGCATATGGTGAGGGCTGGTTGGTGAAGGGAGGAGAGAAGGCACGTACCATCTTTAACTTATGTTTGTGTTGGAGTCTCCTGTTGAACTTCAAGGAAATCAACTTCGGCAATCGATCAGATTAGGTAAGATCATGATCGGGCCACTCAACCTTCTCATTGTCACCGACGCTCAACGTGTGGCCACAAAATCGGCGAGGCCGCTCAACCGTGCTCTTCAAGCTTCAACAAGCACCTTGAACTGAAGTACTGAAGTCTAAATGTCCGAAGTGCGCGACCAATTTCGAGGTTATCGCCACCCTTTTGTCTTTGGCATTCACTTTCTCGGCGGAGTTGGAGGTACGTGACATATGTCCCATATACGCAAGAACTAATCAAAACCAGACTACCCAAGGACGGTATGCACACGAGTTCAATCGAAGCTCAATGGCAAACCTAAGCCGGTCTCCGTGTGACACTAATAGTTGATTGAATTGGCGATGTCTACATTGTCTGCTGAGATCAGGCGTATTCCCAATTGGTGGAATCTACGACTAGATTCGTATGCTAGGATAGAATGGGCGCAGATGGCTCGTGAAAGAGTCTGGGACGTTCGTACACCCTCAAGTACGGTTGAGATTATGCTGTCAGAGAAGCAGGTGTGCCAAAAGAACTGTCTCTTTATCCTTCTTATGCTGACTGGTCAACAGATCCGATATGTACTCGATGAACTCAGAGGTTATGCTGCCCTGTACGACCACGAAAACTCAAGGTATTCTTTTTTCTTTCCGTCTATTTCGACATAAACTCAATTCTATAAACAGTCAAGTATCCTGCTTTGAACGCATCTGGGAACACACGCTCTCTCCCTCCTCTCCCCTCTTCACAAGCCTCAACTCCACCCTCAACCACCTCCGACACACCATTTCCAACTCGCCATGGGACATTCTCGCCCTCTGCACCTCCCTCATCGACCCCCACTTCTACCCGCTAATCTACAACCGCACTCTTGTGCACTCTCCCCCCTCCTCACGCGCCTCCCCGCGCCTCCGAACCCTCCCTCCCCCAAGAGTTAGGGACATCTACACCGTCTCGAAACAATACGCTCTCCTCCCCACACCCGCATTTATCTCCTCCACCGGCGAAGCGAAGTTCACATCATACATCAATAACCTCCACCCCGGCACGCATGCCGCTATGTACGACGTCCTCGCGGGGCTCCTCACTCGATTCGTGCCGCTATTCGAACACGTCCTTACGGATCTGCATCGGAACCACCCGCTTCCACAGCGGATATCGTCCTCGAGAGGACCAAGGTACCGCGTGTGGGACGAGCCTGAGGAGCCTGTGCACTCGGACGACGAGGAGGGGTGGGCGCAGTACGAAGCGGAGCTGAGACACTGGGTTATGTATCGCCCTATTGAGCTGCCTGATGTCCCCGAAAGCGGGTACCCGGGTGGGCTAGAGAAGAGGAGACATACAGTGAGATTGCGGGAGAGGGAGGTGAAGATTGTTGTGGGTATTGAGGATGTGAGGCTCGAGCCAGGTGGACCGGCATACGCGGGGTCCCAGTGGCATGTGGAAGGGATGAGAAATGAGAGGATAGTTGCGGTCGGGGAATATTATGCTGAGATTGTACGTTCGTTCTCGTTCTGCCCAGGGCCAGTCAAGAGGTACTGACCTCTATCCGTATAGGAAAATATAACCCAACCCACCCTTTTCTTCCGCATGGCAACGACCTACCCCCGGCGCTTCCCAGCCGGCGACAACGGCGCCACGCTCCGCACGTGGGGTTTGCGCGACGGCGACGCATGTCACCAATACATCGGTTCACGCCCTCTTTCCCCCGGGCTCTCCCTAGTTTTCCCAAATCTCTACCAATCACATCTATCCCTCTTCTCCCTCGCAGACCCTACACGTCCTGGGCGGCTCACCCTCATCCGCTTCGGTCTCGTCGACCCAGATATAAACGATGTAGTCTCCACGGGCGACGTTGCGCCGCAGCAGGAGTCGTGGATCCGTGATGCAGTCTTTGAGGCGCTGGTCCTGAGTGGGCGGGTGCCACGGGAGATCGGGGAGATGGTGATGGAGAGAGTGGAGGGTGTTGTTGGGGAGAATGAGGCACGTGAGTGTGCGAGGGAGTTGAGAGAGGTTAGGGAGGTGTTTAGGATGAAGAATGATCAATATCATTTTTGTATTCCGTTTGATGTGTGGAGTGCACCTTAGGTCGTTGCGCTTCAAGGTTGGAGAGGAGAGAGGATGGTATCAGTCCTTTCGTAGACTCGTGTACAGTGAGATACAATCAAGTTGGACGATGGCATAGCTGATATTATTGCATTTTTGGAGATTTATGATAAAACATACTGTAGGGTAATTGATTTGCAAAAATGTTAAGGTTTAAAAACATTGTCAACGCGATGTACACCAGACAAAAGGGCATAAAGCGAAGGCAAGGGTTTAACGTGCGTTTAGTGGCCAAGTCTCCAGAGGAGACTTGGCTCAGGCCTGGGACCCACGACAAGGGAGCACGTGGGGGACGACGACCACTGGTTGGTCGGCGCCACCCATTCCCAGGAAGGGTACTTGCAGTGTGCCCCGTTACATTATGCAATCTTTATCTTCTGGCTTGCCCTCCACACCTGAGGGGTTACCACCTGAATAAGTCTCAGTTGTATCTAGGATGATGGTCTGTCTACTTGGTCTGGAGTCTTCAAGACGTCTCATGTCCCTGCTAGGTCCAGAGATATCTCATCCGCTAAGTGGGAGTGCTGTTGAAGTATGTTCTCTGCCTCAATTGGAGTGGGATTTCGTCTTCGAGCCATCTCATCCAGGAGAACAAATCTCAAGGACGACTCAGCTTATCCAGTCAGTGGGTGTAGTGTTGTCTTCGCCCTTCATCAAGTCGGTCGGCCTTGATTCCAAGATTGTTCAAGTGACTTGTCAAAGAAATCCGAGTCCTCTTGATCTTGCGACTTGCGATGTCATCCAGAGATTTGACCTTCGTCCTTGATCTAGATCTGGTCGGTGGGCGTGATATTGTCTTTGCCTTTATCAAGTCGGTCAGCTTCGATCCCCAGTTTGTTCAAGTGGACTTGTGAGAGAAATCATCTTCGTCTTGCGACTTGCGATGTCATCCCGAGATTTGATCTTCGTCCTTGATCTAGTTCTAGTCAATGGTGTGGTGTCGTCTTCACCTGACTAAGTCGGTCAGCTTTAATCCCCAGTCTGTTCAAGTGGACTTGTCCGA
>JAGGAX010016762.1:0-28084 GCA_017657335.1 Termitomyces titanicus | reverse complement strand
AAGTGAACGTCGACGATGGTGCCGTTGACCGGTGCATGCCAGCGATGGTAGTTGAGAGCGCTCAAAAAGCACTGATAGACGGTACCATTAGCAAATTTCGGGACGAACTTGTGGTTCGCGAGCATGTGCGCCATTGAGTACGCAATTCCCTTGATCCAAAAGAGGTCCTGCTCATGAACGTCCTGTGCGATATTATAGACTGTAGCTTCACATGGACTGGTGATGAGGCCAGGATAGTCGTCTGCAGGGGGGACAGGACGTACACCCTCCTTGAAGCGACGGGTGAAGAAGTCATCCCAAGAAGTGAATCCCCAGTGAGGCTTTGAGGGATCATGAATAAAATCCTGGGTAAATCCACCCATCTCCTGTAAGGCTTGCTCGCTAAACCAACCCCCGGCCTCTGGGTGTAGGACATGGGCAGAGGCTGGAGAGGCGAGGAATTTCCCGCGTTCGTTAAGTATCTTACGGAGGTGCTCGTTGACGCTCAATATTTGGAAGAGTGCCTTGCCTGCAGGTGTTCCCATTCCCCGGCTGAGGATTACAGTGAAAGGTAAGCCTATGTAACTGTGTTGGGACATGTAGACAGAAGCTTCTGTCAGAGTTGTGTTGAATAAGCGAAGCATAGTAATGTAATCGCGAACCTAGGACATCAACTTGAGTTAGTGTCTGACAGAGAGTAATAGTAATATCAAAACCACTCACTAGTGGCTTCCCCCATGCATCGCGATCGTAAGGGGGTTTGTCAGGTATCTGATCAAACATCTGCTTGAAGAGAGCCATGATAGACGCGTTGTTCTCGATGAAGTCTTTGAAATCCTGGACGACCTTAACGAATGGCTCCTCCTCTTTAACCATGACCTGTTTGACTTTCTCTGAAAGCCATCGACTAACAATGGCGGGGTCTTCTGGCAGCCACCCATTGAATTGAAGTTTAGAGCCTTTGATCAACGGCATATCAACCTTTAATACTCGGTGTTAGTCGAAGACGGTCATTAAATGGCAGATAAAATGGCTTACACTGTCTATGAGATTCTAGGACAGGTGGGTGATGGGTCAACGATATGGTTGGACAGCTATATATATGTCCTGCCCCTTCTGCAAGGACGCCACTTCATGGCGGCATAACTACGAGATTGGGGTCCCTCGGAAAGAGTAGCGCAATGTGCATATCATTATGACTTGAACACTGGCTTGATCAAGTATCGCTATGTATGGTATCGGAGGATAGCAGTCCCATCGCCAACTCTGGGCTCTCTTACTTGAGAGAAAAGATTTTAGGCGAGTTCGAACGTCCATGGGTCCTGAAATGAGCAAAATCGTGTATACGCAGGAAGTCTTAACTGATATATGGCTCAATGTCAGTCTTTACGACTAGATATTTTGAGCCAGATCATCATATCCTATACCACGAATAGATATCAAAATTCTATTTCGTTCGAGAGTTCGCGGTTATCGTTTCTTCCTTAATTTGCGTTCATTTTGGCTTGAAAAATCTTGTACATTCATCTACCAAATACATGGAATAAACGAGCTATGTACTCACGATGTGGCCATTTGTTTACGTGCATTCGAGACTCGGAAGGAAACAGTATACATAGCTTGATGGCTAGGAGTGCATGTAGCCTATAGGACGGCGGCAAACTGGTTTTACGATCATGATGATGGAGTATCTTTTAACATAATTTGGCCGCCATAGCAAGTTCACAAGGAAATGGATTAGGTTGTGTTTCAAAAACTGGGATAAATATTAAGCAAGTCAGCAGTGACATCGAACAAAACTCAAAGAGGATCCTCTTACTCCCTACTTGACTTGGAGAGGAATATGGGGCTCATCTATAAACCCTTCAATTGTACATCAGAGGCTCACCGAATACTTAGCTATGAAAAATATGATCAATTACAACAAAGCAGACTTGTTCACACCTTGAAATAGTAGATGTTGCTCTCGATCGGTGCAATGAATGAATGATATTCCTTACCCTCAGATGGACATGCTGAAACCAACAAAGAATCGAAGTAGGATCAAAGTAAGATTTGAGTAAAATCTCAGTATGGTGTGGTGGATGGGGGAGAGAAAGCCGTCCTCGGAGCTGTCAGCGCATCGAAGGTAGTACCTACACCGAAGAATGGAACCGCTTTTTGCGAAATTGAAGGTGTTCCTCGACATAGGTAACATCGAAATGAAACCAGGGTGGAAGCTGCAGCGCTGAAGCTTGAAGCGCTGAAGATGTATACGTACGCGCTTTACATAGGAGTTTGTTTGCCTTTGATTACTTATCGACACTTACCCTCCGACTCGAGTCTAATCCTTACCCCCAGGTTTGAGCTGAGCGTTGAACGTGAACGTTGAGCTCCTGCCAACTTGATTCGAGATAAAAGCTCAGAGTTTTGATCATGTCATCATTAGACAATAAGAATACTCGCAATCGGGAAACTTTTAACAAAAAACGGGACCTCAGGGAGATGGTAAAAAAGGCTAGTAATAACAAGGAAGACGAACTGGAAGTCCAGATCCTAGGGGAAGTGATATATATCGACGATGAGGGAAGCAGTGGTGACGAAGAAGGAATTAATCTACAGACAGATATTGAAGCCGAACTGGTCAAAAAAGTGGGCCTTTCCCGGTCGGATTTTCTTGACGAGTGGAAGAGGATTAGCAAAACAGCATTTGAATCATTTGAATGGCGAAGGAATAACACTAATGTAAGCATTCGCAGTGATTGTAAAACCCAGTCAATCCAACCTTCCTTGGTAGCCTTGTACCTCCTGCATCAAGACAGCTTGCGAATTTTCTAACACAAAGACACTTACGTGCAACAGGTGTTCGAAGTGGAAAACTACCTGTTCTATTCGTACAGACTTCATTGCAGACAGGATGGCTGAAAAATATGGATCAAGAGAACTGATCAATCGTGCTGTTTCTCATCAGTGGCACAAGGAAAGTCGTAAAACGAGGATGAGGAACAATGTTCACGATACAGAACCAAACCCAATGGAAATTTCGAAACAAAAGATGGTTCCCAAACGACTGCCTGTCACAGAAAACTTGAACTCCGAGTCGATGGCCCGTTCCTCTCTTACAGAGACACCCCACTCCACGGCAAAGCGCTCAGAGGATACTAGGTGGTTGACGGTGCCTACCGAAAGACAGATGACTAAAAATGCAGCCAGCATTCAGGAGCTGAAAAACCAAGTTGGGAAAACCAAGGAAAAGTATGATAAAGAGAGGGCCGCCTGGCGAAAAGAACGAAAAACACTGAAAGAAACTATCCGAAGTTTGGAGCAGGCCTGCCAGGAACTTGATAAAGAACATAAAAAGCATGGGCAGGAGCGGATGTACGAAGAATCTGCACCTGACGCTCACCACAAAAAGGTGACGGATCGTCCAGCTTCGGCTCGAACTGAGAGGGATTCAATCGAGTTGCATGGTGAATTAGAGGCTATGAAGAAAAAGCAAGACATGTTGATGAAGGAAAAGGATAAATTGAGAGTCAAAATCCAAGCAGCAGAGTTGGCTTTAGAGGAAAAGCAGAGGGAGTCGGAAAAGATGAAGGTACTCACAAAAGACGCGGAGAGTAAACAACAAAAGGCAGCGAAGGATGCAGAAAACATAGAAAGAAAGATGAAGGAGGCAAAGAAGGCCCTAGATGAGGCACAAAGAAGGCTAAACGAAGCAGCTCTTCATACACATGGCGATGCCGAAGCCACAAACACACAGAACATTGGCCCGGGTATGGCATCACACGATGCAGATGCACTCGAACACCAACTTCGGTGCTTCGAGGAAGTAAGATATGATGTCCAGGACTTTGACAGGTTCTCTCGGATTGACTTACATTGGCACCTCAAATTCGATGGAAACCCTCCGACGAAACGCACTCGAGATGATGAATCGGATGACGGCGATGATGTTCCGCTCGCGAAACGTTACCACGGAAACGCTCAGCATGCAGGACCAAGTCAAAGGCCCGGGGCAGCTTAAGATGAGAAGATTGGTTCGGTGGTACAGCTTTTCGAATATATTGATAATCTAGTAGAGAACCCGGATTTGCTAGTCGCTTTGGGTAACATCTTCACTGCTAGTACTGAGACAAAAACAAGTGAACGGCACCTGAAATATGGATGTACTTAGTCAAAGATGGGCAAATACTTAGACAACGACACCGACTTACTGGATCGATCTTCAACGTTCTCAGGATGCTCTTCATGAACAGCACACTCCTCATTAAACTTGGTGTTAACGGCACGCCTGTTAGTTGGGATCCGAGCAAGAGTATACTCAATGGCAGCGGCGCGCTTCGTCAACACACCGTTGACATCCTTGGAGCATTTACAGCAATAATACCAATACATGAGTCAAGCAAGACCACACTCAATTGGAGTGGCACACTTGTTAGTGACCACAGCAAAGGCGATGGCGATGAAAAAAACGATGCTGTTGTTGAGATTTCTAAGACCGTGAGATCAATAGTTACTAGATATGGATCAACTGTTTCCGTGAATCAACTGAGTTCAAACGCCCGGGTTGAGTCGAAGGACGCACTGTAATTCCATGTGTTTTCAAATCATTCCAGGGACTCCATCCATGAGTATTGGGTAAGGAGAACGGGTATTTATCCACCTAATTCTATGAGCAATCTCCATGGGGTATTCAGCAAAGGAAGACAAGGGCATTGGCACGTTATCTGCTAGAGGCTTTTATCTTGCGCCTATCGTGTGAACAGGATAGAATCATGAGAACACAGAGAAAGCCTAAGGTTCGCCGCCGATGTCGATGAAGACCTTGATTAAAAAAACGTGCCATTCTCACAGGAAGGGATACAGAAGGGACGAATTTGTGGTGCGAGTTTGCTCAAGAAAGGTGAGTTCCTCGGCCTATACTTAGTTAACGCAGACAAACAGGGCAAAAAAAAAGCGATCTAGTGTTTACCAATGTTTGTCTTTTGTGTCCAAATTGAACCTAATTTGAACACAACGCCCCCGTCGCCGGATCTCTTTTGGGCGTGGTGATGCCGTTTCAAGCTTCGCGAAAGGGGGTATCATATGTTCAAATACACGATCAAGAAATTTCTACATAAGCACAATATCTTGAATATAGTCCTAGTGTAGAACAAAGTTTCAACATGGACCGGCTGCACTGTGGTAGAGAAACTTCCAGGTAGAAGTCCCGAAGCTGTTTCAGGACTGTCAACATGCTCACAGATGGGCTCGCTCGTTCTTTCCCGCCAAATGGAGGACAATGGGATCAACGTGAGAATTTGTCATCGAAAGAGGAAACTACCCCGCTTGTACTTTCTTTTGTGCACAGCTGCTTACTTGGGACAATGTGCACCATGTATTAAATAACGGCGCTTGTACGGAGAAATGGACACTCTGTCTTCCCTACTTGTGGATCCACTAACGACCTTGATAGCAACGACCTCTGAAATGAACTCTTCTTGTGCGTTTGCTGATTTTCTCCTAGTCCTACTCACTGACCTCGATGATCAGTTTTTTCACGAGACGTTTCCTTTCGTTCCCAAGCTCGCAACAATAGCGCACGTAAAATGCAGACTAAATCATGCCCTCGCCCTTCGTCAACCTCAAAACAAGATTCTCTTTCCATGATTGAGGAATACCACGAATCTCATGCCTCGAGATCTCCTCCACCAAGTCAACATTCCCCAAGTAGCCAGAAGCAGAAACGGCGACATGCAAAGTTGATCGCAGGCGGCATTCGGTTAGCCAAAACTGATGACTCCGAAGCTACACAACAAGACGCGGGACTACTCTCCTCCCCGAGGCCTGCGCCTCGACCCCCGGTATCACCATTCTATAGTCCTCTACCATGCACAGATCCATTTATCCTCACGTCCTCCGACGGGTCGCTCAGTTTCCCCTATCCACCTCCATCTCCGTCATTCGACTGCTGTCGACGCTCGCCTACTCCTTCTATGTCTTCATCCTCATCTATGACGAGTCCAGAAACATACTCTTCTCTTCTTCCAGCGACACCAACGGCTTCAGACGACGAATCTTTTTCTTGTTTTGACTCTCCCACACGGTCCTCGAGCTTCAAGAACCCTCGCCCTGTTATAATAAAGCCTTTGGTTATCACCAAACATAATTCGCCCGTTACACGTTCTCCGAATTTCAAATCCCCATCCAAGGAGCGTCCGCTTCCGCCTCTTCCCAATGACCCCGATAGCGATACCGAGTCGGACTCGGAATGGTACTCTCGAGAACTCTCGAAGGTTATCACTCTGTCCTCACCTGCCCCGCCTAACCCCCCGTCAAAAACCCGACCGGATTCAGGGTTGGTATTCAATCCGGCGTTGTCATCAAAGCCATCTGCCCCCTTCCGGGGAGGCCCCAGTGCTCAGTTAGACCCTTCGTTCCCTCGCCATCGTAGCCGCAAATTCAATATCCCAAAATATCCTCCTCCCCCCATTCCCACTTCGCCAAAACGTATTTCTGTAATGCCTCTCCTCGCAAAGCCTTCCAGACCCCGCTCCAATCTTCCCACTGTCACTCTTCCCCTTCTCCGTCCACCTCCGCAATCAAGCATACCTACCGATTGTGTGCTCTTCAATGATACTTTCACGTTCTCTGACGACGATGCTTCCGTCTTTTCCCTCTCTCTCTACGATCACTCTCCATTACCTAGTGCTCGCGCCGCCAGCATCCCAAAAAGTGTCTACTCCCAACGATCCTTCCAGTCACCGAGGTCATCCCCCCTTTCTGCCTCGTTCCCCACCACTCCCACATCAGCCTCCCCCTCTTCCATCGAAGAAGGATTCGGCTTCATTTTCGAAGACGACCAATTCAATATGAAGCCCGATCGCGCTGGGATTTTCCCTGTCAATGTCCCTACCTCTCCTCTCAGCTTTGAGACAGACTTTTCCCACTTCGAGCCCCATCTCCAGGACAGCGTCTGCGACGCATCCACAGGCGATCCCTCACACGCACGCGGAAAGCCGAGTACAGGGGACGACTCGCGGGAATTGCGTTCTCAGTGGAGCTCGTCGACGCTCGGCTCAATCCGGGAGAAACATTCGCGCCGTAGTGGGTTTGTTCCCAAGTTGTGTGCGCGCCTTAATTCTTCGTCTAGCACGAGGTCGAAGACGCGCAGTTCGTCGAGGTGTTCAAGAACTGAGATTACCAAGACCGACACGTCGCAGAAAGAGTCAGACGTTATGGTCATTGGGTTTGAGTCGTCTGGATGTGGGGAGTGAGGAGTGTAACTCGACGTTGAAGGCAAGCCGATCCCAGTTGAGATGTTCTTGCGTTCTTGAACCGGTGGCAGCCTTTGTCAGGAAAACCATTAAATTTTCATTTAGATTCTTTGTTGTCATTAAAAGTTTGTTGTCTGTCTTGCTTCGTTGTATCAAATTTAATCCTGTTCAAAGTACATAACATATCACTCATTGTAGCATCGGCCAATCCCAATTTACACCTTTGTATATGTAGCTTAATATAATAATCAATCTTTCTGGCGGCATCGGTGAGCCTGTCTGAAAATTTTCGGTGGCTGAGCCAGACTGGACACCAAGAGAACTCGCTCAGAACTTGAAGATGAGTCTAATTGAGCACGTGGTCTGGCCCCTTGATCAGTACTCAGTCTACTTACCTCTCCTCAGCCTCTCCTCTCACACGTCTACTTAGAAAAAAACCTGAAACTTGAAGCTTGAAGTCTTGACTGTTGTTACATCACACCATAAATAATGCTATGTATATATGCTGTGATGCATGATGTGCGTTCTGTGGAACTCACTTGACTTCCTGGCAATTCCTGGCGTTCTCTGTTGTCATTGGGTGCCTAACCCAACCGCGAGCTCATCCGATGGGATAAATAAGATCCCTTCATAAAGCAGCAATCGTTTGAATACTCTTGCACAATGTATATATCCTGAGTCATGATTTCTGCACAGATAATATAAGTACATATTCTAGTCCTTATTTCTTTTGGTATCATGGCTGACAGCTTTTGGGTTTTGTTGAACAGGCGGATTTGCGACAGATTGACGGGACAGAAAAATCTGGAGCTCAAGAGTTCGGTGCTGCAGTGTCAACTTTATTTTAGAGACGTGACGTAAACAGGCAATTCCACGCCGCCCATCACTGATTCGACAAGTATACACCATAGCAAACTGCCCTCCACAGTACTTATCAATGATGCAACAATTATAAAACCTGCAATGAAAGAAATACGTATATGATAAAGGAATGATAGAGTGTACGTAGGATAGTAGTAGTCTTGTGTTAGAGCCGCAGATAGGAGAATACATGATCCCAATACCAAAAGATGTTGAGAATGTGGAGGCGTTTCCGGGTAATAAAGATATCGATAGGTAGCCAGAGCCTTTCAAGACCCCCCACCAATCAGACCCCATGTCCCAGGTATTCCGAGTCGGCTACTCCCAGACCCACTGCGCCCGCTTCCAAACATTCTTCCGCCCTTTCCAGTCCTGCCTTCCACCAAAAATCCAACAAAATTGTCATCGTCATCATCATCTTCCGAATTCATCCTTCTCGCGTGCTTCCGTACCCATCCCTGACCCCAATCTTCCGTTTCGCTTCCATCCCAGTCCTGGACCTCCATTATCTTCCCCCGGACACTTCCGCTTCGACTCGCTTGAGCAGTACCGGCGCTCAACCCACGTCCAGTTCGGGCACCCGAATATTTCCTGGCCTTCCCGGCAACTGCATTGGTCTCGTCGTTGAGGTGCTTTCGCAGGCTGACGATAGAGTTCTGGCGCTTCGGGTTCACCAGTATACGCGCAAGATCAAGCTCTCCCTCCTCTTCACTCGAACTAATCCGTCCATCGCCACCCTCATCGGACGACTCCCCATCCATACCCCACCCACTGAGGTACCTACTCCGTGCCCCGCCCCCTTTGTAACTCTTGTCTTTATCCCTCGCTCGTTTCCCATTGTCAACCCACTTATCTCCCTCTGTCTGCGTATTCGCAAGACTAGGCAACCGCCGTTGCTCCCTAGCCCGTCCGCGTGCCCGCCCCTTCAACCGCGCGCGCTCCTTCTGATCCCGTTCGCGCTTTTCTCGCGCATCGCCGGTTCCCCCACGCACCGGCGAAGGAGCACGGCTCGCAGGGGCACTACGACACACCACACGCGTCCGGCTCACTTCGCCGGCGCTCGTAGTTGCTCTCCCACGCTCGATTCGCGTGCACATTTCTGGTGGTGCAAACAGCAGTTCGCCGCTGGTCCCCTTATTTGTGTTTGTTGCGTCTGAGAGGCCGCTGTGCGCAGAACGCTGCTCTGGGTGCTTGGTACGATGATGTGGGGAAGCTTGGGAGAGCGAACTTCGGGTGGAACGTAGGGTTTTGACGCGAGTAGGTGATCGTGCTTGTTCATCGTTTGAGGGACCACCAATGTAAGCACCAATGCCGCCGAAGAGAACTGCTCGTGCAACGGTCTTGATCCATGAAGGGGGAAGAGGGGGTTCGCCGTTCTCGTTTCGCTGTGAATTGGACTCGCTGTAATTGTTTTGACGTTGAGCCCCTGATGCGTGACGCTTGGCCATGTTCGGTGCGGAAGCTATATGACGCAGATAGGCACCTGCACGAGAGGGTTGTGGTTGTGCAATATGGTGGTGGCTTGGCCCAGCAACAGAAGGGGGAGACATCCGGTTAGGCTGCGCCGGTGCCGATGAATGATAACGTTGGTCTGATGCACGATGTGCCTTATGATATGTTGGATGGAGGTGGTCTTTTTGGGATGAATGTAACTGAGAGGATACGGAGAAGTGAGGAACAGGTGTGGTCGTTCGAGGAGGTTGGAATCGATTCGGGCGAGGTGTAGGCTCTGAACTGTCGATGGAGGACGTCATGGGTGAGCATCCACTTGCCAATACAGTATCTTGTGCCTTTCTTAGTTTCTTCTGAGCGAGAGGCGATACTGGTGGAGAGTACGTATCGGCTGTCGTCCCCAGCGAGCTCGTTGAGCGGCTCGCCGCTGGCATAAGGCCGGCCAGAAATCCCACAAATGCACCAACACTGTTCCTGACGCCCCCCTGTTGATCGCTCAACTGACCATCTTGTTTTCCGGAACTTGCTTCAGCGCGTTCCCCTTCCGGTGTAAACACGCGCGTCTCCTTATATCCGGCTTCTCTAAGCAAATCTTCGAGACGTTCATAAGTTTTTGACGTTCCACGTCGATGCAACGGAACTCGCCCGAGGTCCGGGTAGCGTATTTTCGAGCGACTTGATCGGGGTGTGGTTGGTAAGGGTGGAGATGTAGACGGAGTAGATGTGGAGATTATAGATGCAGATTGGGTGAGAGTAGGCGAGGAACTGGGGAGAGAGGGGGGCGTAGCATGGGTAATCTGTGGATCGATGTCAGCTATCCTGAAGGTAGCAATGGGAGAGAAAGTATCCGAAAGTTAACACAGCCTCATGACCTGTAGTCAGAGTTACCATCGAAATAAAGAAACATTCGATCAGTAAAGCGTTACTCCACAGTTCAGGGGATGCATAATTCCAGCAAAAACATGCTCGAATGGTAACACCACAGTAAATTTTTACTCGGTGGACTGAGTTCGGTTCCGACGCAACAATGCGCCCGTGTCGTCGTGCGATGTGATATCACTTACCTTGTCATTATAAACCGTCTTATTTATCGTACGTATTGTCGAGAACGAGGTTTCCATTATGAACACGCGAGGAGATATGATGAATAGGGTCGAATGAGAGCTGCAGCCTCCAAAGTCGTTTGAAGTCGTTTGTGTATGTTCGTAAGGGCTTGAACGCGCAGCTAAAAGGCTGGCTGAGGCTGCCGCGGTGGGAGCCACCAGGAAAGTGGCAAATTTACCAGCAGGGATAAATGGTGAGATGAATGGAAACGAGTATCATGGAGAAATCACCAATCCATTGTAGCATGGGGGACCAATCTACACGTGCTCATATACACGTGCCCTGATTGGCCAACCTTCACCTTTGTTGATTTAACTCCCACCCACTGTTCCAGAAAGCCATCCAAAATTATAAGCCCACGCCAGCCAATTGTCTAGTTGACCATTCCAACCTGGCTGCGGCGTGATTTAAATATATTGTGCGCAGCATATATTTCGACACCAGACGAGGGAGTCCCATATCGAACATTTTCCAGTCAAATGTCAAATCTATATGATACAATTACGACGGTGTGGTTGATAGGAAAATTCAAACAGCAAAAAAGCTAGATCTTTCCAGATATCCTCCTGCTGCTTTTCTAACCATTCTTGCATCCGTTCCCTGAATACGGCCCGTCTTGATGGATTGGGGTTTCTGAGAGCCTTCTCCGAGTAGATCAACCAAGCGCTTCAACACTGCCAGTAGATGAAACAACGCTTTGGTCCTGGACCGACAAGCCTTGGAATTGCAAACGACTTCCACCATTCCAGCTTTCCGCGGCTTCATGCCCTTAGACTGCTTCCTGGAAATCCGCGGAATAATCTCTGCAGCGGTATTGTGGGTTCCCTTCAACAGGCACATCATATCTTGATGTCTGAGCAGCGAGAATATGGCAGACCGCCCCCCTTCACGACCCAAAACCCTCTCATTGTGGCGTCGACATCTGCTTCTGGTGGAAGACACTTCCACGATTCCAGTATCGCAGTCTTTTCGTTTTCCGCGGGTTTATTGCCGTGGACTGCTTCCTGATAATTCGTAAAAACAATCTCTGCAGCCGTATTGCGAAGATTGTGGATTTCGTTGAGCAGGAACATTATATCTTGATGTCTGAGCAGCGAGAATATGGCAGATCCCCCTCCACATCTCGAAAGGCTTTCGTTGTGGCGCCGACATCTGCTTCTGATGGGAGACGCGCGAGGCGGTAGAACGTGACGGCAAGGTATTTAGAGATCTTCTCCATTGCGGAGTTGGGTGGATAGAGGTATGCGAAACGAATCGTGATCGCGGGTTCAGACAGTTGATCTTTGCCCTCCGGATCCTCTCTTGCGTCCTCTAGTCTTTTACGGAGCTGCATCCTAACTAGCGTGAGTGTTGGGCCAGTCGCGGTTGATGTATGGAGTTTATTGAGCATGGGTGCTGCTGCGACTCCGTATCTATTCGAGACGTCTATGTAGTGTACTGGCTATGAGTTTTGTCGTGTTCCGCTGGTACTGCAGGAATAATGGATCGAGGCTGGACAGATTGATCCCCATGTCTGCATTACTACATGTGGTGTAATGGGACATACGCATGGCCGTATAGGGCATGTAGGAACGGTTCAAAGCTTTCTTGGTTCGTCCTTTAGGATAACAGGAACTTCAACACTTTCTGATTGTGCGATCAGGAACATCTCTGCTAAGATTTCCTTGTGCACGCGATACTTTCGGTAGGAGGGCCAGGTCAAAGTCTCCATGGGTGAAAAGTAGGTTGTTGGTGGATGTCATGTTGATGGATATCATGTTGAAAAATCGATGTCACTAAAGGGTTCTGTATATACAATTGATATTATTCCTGAGGACACGCATCAAGTAGCACTTGTAGAAATCTGCAGCTAAGGCTTCAGTAAGTACATACCTGGTGTCAGCGTGCATTCGATGATTGGTTGGGGTGTTCCTTGAGATCCAATCGAGATCACGGTTCATGTTCCATCATCAGATGACAGTCCAAAGGACGAGGAAGCACTGTTTTGCATGGATGCGCCTCATTGCGATCAAAGAGAGTCAATGTGGCATGAAATGCTGACCATGATGAGGCCGTCTCTCTCATCTGTCCCGACCTTCGAAGTTCAAACCTGAAAACCGTGTGAAAATCAGCATCTAATCGGATTTCAACGCCACATGAGCCTTTCCCGGGTCCCTCCCTCTCCCACTCTGCACTGTTAGTAAGTGCTCCACATATGTTCCTAGCAGTCATAACCGACCTTTCATACATCGTCCATGTCGTTATCATCCAATTCTGATATAATCCTCCAAGGGGCTTCTTTCTTTCTCTTCCAGTCCTGAATCACAAATATCCACTAGCGTACGTATCGCGAGTCGGATTTTATATCACTGTGGCGGGGACTCAACGAACAGTATCCTCTATTTCAGTGGCAGGAGGAACAATTAGTATTTTGGTCCAGATTTACTAATATCGTCTTACTCTGAACGAGACAAGTTCTCAGGGAGAAAAAGGTCATAAATATTGATGTTAAGACTATTGATATCGAGATACATACAAGGCGATAAGGACCTGAATGTCTGGTCAAACCGCCTGTATTGTAGCAAGGTGTCGGTTGCCGTCGTCCTAATTTGGCATGGATACTTTTCCAGTTGACGTTTACCTACTATCCAGAAATTTTTGGAAGATCTGAACCACCACGTGTCAGTCTACTAATCATTGACACTGCTCATTGTTTCTTGTACTGTAACTTAACTGATTGAGCTACTCTTCCGATTCATTGCATGAAGCTTCAACGTTCAACGTCCAATCTGTACGGTACGCAAGGATTTTTTCGGTTTGCTCCTGACAGAATGTCATTGTATTGTGAGTCGAACGTTTCAGGAGACTGTTGGACAGGAAACAGAAATGTGGAATTGAAAGGCGACCTTGAGAGCCCATCACATCTTAGCACAAAACGAATTCGAAGCCTGAAGTTACCCACTGGCAGGTCATCCTTCTCAGTCACTCCCTCAACATGAGTGGATGCAAATCTCCTTTTCGATTCCTCAGTCCATTGGTCGCAACCTGCTGTGGAGCTCAATCCTTTCGCCCTCATTCCTAAGCAACAAGGCGCTTTAATTCAAGGACGTCATAATCACTATATCTTCGGGCGTGTTTTCTGCTGTTCCATTGTTCGACCGCGGTACTACAGAAGAAGAGGTACATACGTTTTGAATCTTCTATTAGTAGTAGACATTTTCACCTTTAAGGCCGTTCTCTTCGTTGGGACGACGTGAGTGTAATTAGCTACGCCTTACCCCTCCTCAACGAATCTCATACAGTATGATGTAGATGTCCGCGATTTGAGCTACGAAACTGGAAAGGTTTGATGGATTAACACCCTGTCGAAAAGATCCTCATTACCTATCGAATAGCCAGCCACGAGACAAGTCACCAGTTATCAGGGATGGCAGCACAAGGCGTTGGAAATAGGGATGCGATCTGAACTCACCAATTGCTGAAACAGGGTACGATGATATACGCTGGTCATCTACGTGAAGAGGGAAATGCACATAGCGAGATTAAATCCTCCATCTATTATGCCTGCCACCCAAAGGCAAGGCCCGCGCCACCTGATCTGAGCACGACCCGAACACAAACCAATCCCAAGTCACGGCCATCAACTCCCCATAAACGTGGTTTGGCATGGTACGGCATCCTAACGACAAGAGATATACAGGAAGGGTGGTCACTGGCAAATTTGCCCGCGGTACGTGTGGAATGCTAGCTCGTTCCCTCAGGTCCTGGTAAAACATACCTACGAAAGGACACCAGCGGTCAGGTCATGAACTATCAAAAATCATGGCAAAGCAATGGACATACTGTTTACCTGTGTAACCCTTTTAGTTCCTGGGTATAGGATACATGACGAACGCTGAACGCTTGAATAGCGAGGGCAATCCGATTGCATCGACTTTTCCAGGGACCGCACGACCCAAACAGGTCGCGGTCATCATCTCGAGCTTGAGGTTAGATAATAATAGGCTTGGTGTCAATAGTGGAATAGGTCTTTAGAGCTCCTGCATCGTGCAATAAACCAACTGTGATGTCGTCTATCTTATAACGGATGAATTGCAGAATCCAAGTCCTTAGTTCAGGACCACCAAATTTCTTCGTGGTCGACAGGTGGCTAGCATCCAGACATGTGTACGACGTGTAAGCGACCCTAGTAATATTCATTCCCAAAGCCATATGTGCAGAAGTATACCGAACATGACTGTGTGGGCCATCTATCAATCGTGAGGCTCCATGTCGTAACTTTAAGTGATTTAAGTGGGAACAAGTCAATCAATTTGACAGGAAAGGCCTGGACTCGTTGAAAATCTTTGAATGCCGGCCAATAGCGTCCGAGTCATACTCACACAAATCCTTGTCATCGAGTCTGTCTGCCAGCTGCCTGAGTCTCCTTGGAGTGGTATGTCCCATTATGGCCCGCCTACTTATTGGAAAGGCACCCAGGCGAGGGCGAGGATCGACGGCGAAGAACTTTGCTGGTCTGGGCCCTAACGACGAACGTTTAACCTTCGGCATTGTCCGAAGCCCAATATACTTGAGGTCTAAGTATCTTCAATTCGTGAGCCTCGACGGATAAGACGATCAGGCGGATGAGGGTATTGGGTCGGTATAATATGTTCTCTTGGAAAATTTAATGTTGCCCAGAAGTGAAACATCTACAAAACGGCGGACTTAGACCGCCACAAAACATAAGCCCTTGGGTCACCGTCACGGGTGCGGTTCCTGTTGATCATTTTGTAGAGAAAGAAAAAAAAAGTAACGCCTTACGTATAGCTCGTCGACACGTACTCAGGCGTGTTTGTGTAGTTCCAATGGAAGTACGTAGAGGTTTCGTCGGCAGAAAGGAATCAAAAGATAAACAAACCCGTCAAAAGTTCTTGAGTGTCTGGAATTGCGGCGAGTCGCTAGACAATCTATTGCCAATTCGAGAAAAGAGAAATATCCCCATAGAGGAACATGAGTTGATCCTGACGCCTTGTGATTAGGGGATTCTGTCTAATGAGAAGCACAGGGAACAGTTGAAATCCGGACTTAAGCGGAGGGGACCCTGTCGGTAATGGGGACTTCACAACTCCGAAGCGCTGTGACGCGCCGACGCCACTGATCGATGGTCGGTTGTTCAAGTTATTGGTTTCAATCCAGATCGAGCCTTTCACTCTCTCAAGTCGTCTACATGGGTCACCATCGACATCATCGTCGTCATTCCAGATACACTGGTCAGAGTGACATCCACAAAGCATCTCGAATGTGTTCACAAGAGTCTCGAAAGCATCAATGGAGCCTCTCTACTTGCTATATATGCTGGGTTTATGCCTTACAAACGGTCCGAGTCGATGGATGATTCATAGCTGCTCAGGAAATCAGTTTAAGATCAACATACCACCTTTACTCAATTCCCAAGCCAGAGAAGATCAATCAATGGTGGTATTGTGGTCGAGGTGAAGGGTCAAAGTTGTTGTGGTGCCCCTAAATTTTAAAGCCCCTTGCTCCTCACGACTCACCAGGCAAAGCTGAAGAGACCAAAGATGTCGCAACTTGCTCTGTTTTTACTTTACTCTGGTACTACCTCCGAGTCTGCAGCATTCACGCCTCTGAAAATGCACACGCTTTCCGGCGAAGGTGGGTAGTGTGCGCCTACGTATACTTTGCCGGAGAGTTCATCTTAGATTTGATGGCTGACTTCTCCTTGACTGGCTTCAAATTACTTGTCGGAACCTGACACGATAAACTGTTTGAAAATCATTCTAGACCATTCAATTCCGAGCTGACGGATAGTGGCAAGATAGTGGTTGAGAAAATAAAACCCGGATAACTGAATATAACTTAGCAACAAAAAAGGCTATGACTAAGGTGGCAATCTCAAATTCCAATGCGCCATCTGTTCTGTTAAGCTTAGCCAGAAATGGAGTCTTTGAATGCCTGCCATCATCATAACCCTGCACCGCCATGAAGCCGACGGAGTGAACAAGAACCAGTCAGAATCTTAGAAAAGTACTTAATCATTATGATGGTCGCATCTCAGATGTCTTTTGGCCGCTTTGGCCAAGGATGGTGGATTACTTCATCCCACTATCTCTCCGTCGGCTAAGATGACGCGTCCTTGACCCTGTTCCATGACACCTTCATATATATTACAAAATAATCTATAGGTTGTTCTCTCTTTCACCAACTTGTGGCTTGGACTCGGAGCAACTTCGAAGAGTCAAGATGTCCCTAGACAATTCGAACGTTCAAGTATGTGGAATTACGCCTCGCGCTGGTAATCTATTTCCCGCTGTCTAAGTTTGACTTTTATCATAGCCCCTTGCTCTTTCCTCGCCACATTCCGAGGGAAAGATACAGCGCACATACCTCCTTACCTTTGGGACTGTGGCGGCCAGCGTAAGACCTCTTTATTCCCTCGAAACCCAAGTCAAGCATTGCTTATTGCTGCAGGTGGCACGAATACCAACACTTCCACTGGCTTTTGACCCGGTGCGACGGGTCACCTGCTAGTACTCCATTTCGATCTGATTTCTCCCCAGGTGCTAGGATCTCTCCGACGTCAAGAGAAACAGTATCCTGATGCATACAAACATCAAAACATCACGACCACCACCATTTGCGACCTTGGGGAGACGCGACTCCTCCTCAGGCTATGGTACAAGGATGACATCCTCTCGAAAGCTGAAACTATGGAAAAGGTGAGTAGTCATCCATCTTCCAGGTTCACGACTGCCGATTAAAATATTTTAGTACAAACGTCTTATTCAGGTTGCTAAGGCGCTTGAGCACCTTCATCAGCATAGGACAGTCCATGGGCATTTACATCCGGTATGCTTGCTTAGCCCATCAAAGACTAAATTAACGCCGTTATGGCCGAACTTGGTCTAGGGGAATATTTTCGTCACTGTCAGAGGTGACGCCACCGTCGTAGATGTCTCTGTGCATATGTTCGCTCGCTCATACACATCCCTCGAATTCAGGGTACCATTGGAGGTTTCGTCTGTATATCAGGCTCCAGAGGCTTTAGATTCACGCTGGACAGTCCTACAGCCCTCTTCAGATGTTTATGCTTTTGCATCAACAGTTTATGCTGTCAGTCTTTGATCCCATGCTCAATGTTCGCCTCTTACCTTTGTTTGTGTCTCAGGTTATGACAGGACGCTCTCCCATGGAAGCAAACTCAATCCAGTCCATCAGGGACTCTATCCAAGAGATTTCCCTAGTCGGACATTCACGCGTTCCCAAGCCGCCCGTCACAGTCATCGCAGAAGATTTGTGGCAAGTGCTAGAAAGGTGCTGGTCCTACGACCCGGAAGCACGACCAACCATGAAGGACGTTGTATTTGATCTTGAAGATATGCTGCTTTACATGTAACCCTGAAGCAACATCAAAAGTTGCGCGAATTTCGGTAACCCAAAATTTGACTCGTTCTGCCCACGAAAACATTGAGTTCGATACATGTAATTCATCTGAGTAATGAATGCCGAATACAAAGTGCATGGATAACAATAACAAGCATGATTATTACAACGACGAACGTAACGACCGAAAGCGATGACAAGAGAGATGGGTTTCCGTAGCAAATTTCGAGGTTCGGGTTGGATACGAGTGGGCGAAAGGAGCGGTAAACAAGGAGGACATGGAACGAGGTACGTTGCAAGTGATAGCATGCAGGGATTTCGCTTTGACAACAAACAAACACAACATAAAGGATAGCAGTGACGAAGAAGACTCATCTTGAAATTTGCATTTTACCCTTGGGAAAGCCCTACTAGCCTGTGTGCAAGGGCCTGCACCAACTGCGCCTCAACGCCAAATTCACGGGCGAGCTCAGCGAGGGTCACCTTATCCTCGATGTCGCTTCCAGAGCTGGGGGTGGGAGGTAACGGTGTCTTTCCTTCGACGGTGTTGGACGCGCGGTTGATTCCTTCACGGTTACCGGGGGTCCGGGGCTCTGATTGAGCGCTCGATCCCGGTCTAGGGTCTAATTCTAAAACAGAACAAGCAGCAAGTGAGGGGGAGGGTTCGAGGAACTCCTCAAATCTGGACAGCTGTTGTGCCATAAACGCTGAAAGGAAGAATCGTGAACACAAAGAAATATGAATCCTGAGTCACGAACCATGGCAACTCAAAGCTGTCTTGACTAGCTCAGACACAAGATCCATAGAATATTCGTTGTCACCCCCACTTCTGACACGCGAAAGCAGTATTTGCACAGCAGCTAGAGTGAAAAAGCTATGGATTAGAACAGTCTGGAAAAAGAAGCACTTAGCAAAGAGACTAACCGTAGGTAATATCTGTAATTCAAAGTGACAGCGCGTCAGCTTGATATTTATGTTCGAACTCAACAAAGGTACACACCATACAATGTGTCCCTCACGGTTGAAGACCAGAATACACGGCTATCGATGTCGGAAGGGAATTTGCTTAAAATGCTTATCAGCGAGTGAAACGGCAAAGTCGGAGCCTTGAGGAAGTGAGACTATAGAGTGATGGTTAGTTCTAAGATGATAGGATTGAAAGAAAGTTTATGGCTCACGTCAGGTTCTTTGATGAGATGCAGGAGGCCAACAACCTCGTTCTCCCCGATTAAACCACCTTCGAGGGCACCGATGACCTGATCACTGTCCAATCCCGCGAGTGAAGGACGGCAACCATCGAAAGAGCCTCGCCAATTGGGGAACAGCTAGAATCAACAACTCCAGTCAGCAAATGATACTCAAAACGGTTTAGCTCACGACGAGATTAAACAGGAAAAGGTATTTAGAAGCCACAATAAGGTGATTACGGACCACCTTCCCCAAAAAGAAGCACGCGTGAGAAAGGGGTTAAAATTCAATAGTGGCAACAACATCGTAAAGGCGAATCATCCCGGAACGGCGGAGAAGAACGATAGACCGTGTCCGAAAGGCGGACAGAGACTGGGATGCCATTCGGCATAAACTGTCAAAGTTAAACAACGTGTGGGAGGTGGCGTTCAACAAGAATGGAGAACAAACCGTGAACTGCCATCTCCAACGACATCAACAGTCAGGGACATGAGAGAAGATTTCGGGCTTGGTGGTACATAACACAGCAGGAGAAGGTGCATGTGTGCGCTGAATTCATTGTCAGAAGCACGGTGGCGTGATGTAAAATATAACCCTGTTGTTCTTCAAGGAGACGAGAACAAAAGAAAGAACCCGCTAGGTGGAAACCGGGAAACAAAACACGTTGGGGCCGGGATCGGCGAAAAGGCGCGCCCCAACGAAAGCCTCCAGGAGGCCGAAAAAGGAAGGAGGCAATGTAACAACAGAAACAGAGATTTGGGCGAAGAAGGGAGGACCTACATCAGCCATCAGCTCTTCCTGGCCGCTTCTAGTGACAGTGACACCGCGGGCCCTCCTACCCTTTCCTAATACACTACCTCTTTCTCGGGGTTTGCCATGAGGCAAGTCGCTTTGAGCCTCGCCACGCAAGATCCTGCCTGCAATAGCGACGTCCGCGACCTCAACATAGGCATGACTCATAGTCTTTCCCCGTTTATCGAGTAGGACGTGTACACGTTCCAGGGGCTGCTGGAGCCACTTGTGAATCTGCGGTGGTGTTATGTCCTGATAAAGGCAACGAAAGACGGACGTGCCACACCCGTAAGTTGAAGATGGGACTGGAGTAGAACTATGATACACGTACCCATGGAACGTTGTCAATCCGAAGAACGACATTTTCATCGTTCTTTCCTTTCCTTCCTTCCCTCTCACGCACTGTCTTGCCATTGTAGTGCTGTCCATTTGAGTCGGGCTTCTCACGAAAGGTAACAGGGCGCTCCTCACGCTTGGGCGTACTTGCACGTGCATTGTCGACTCCCAATCCAAACTCAAAGGCACTTTCGAGTCCTTGTACGCGACCGTTACTCTCAGGGGATGAGAAAAGGGGATCCATGAAGCTCCTCCCAGCGTCCCCATCGGGTGTCTTCCGCTCATCAGTCGACGTAGGCGTATTGGTCTTGAGGCTGTCGCCAGAGATTAATTTAAAGTCTATGACCTTCGCGCGGCAAACGGCACACTCCATGTCTTTTTCACCTACTATGTTGAGAGCACTTGTCAGACACGCCGAGCAGAGTGGATGTCCACAAGGGGCGAGAACGGCGAGGGCGCGGGGCGAGGGGGCAAGACAGACAGAGCAGCCTGAAGTCTGAGATGGATTCTTCTTGGAATCGATGGCCTTGGCTATAGGTTTTGCTGGTTCAGGAATCTTTGTTGGAGCGACGTTTGTTGGGGCGGGAACAGGGACCAAGGCAGGCCCGCCAACATAGCTATCTCGTGAACCTATATCTTTGGCAGGAACAGTAAGTTTGGAAGCAACGCCCCAAGGCTGGGTGCGTGGCGGAAACTCGCTTTGGGTGGGTACGAATATGTTGGGGTCGCGGAATTGCTGGTGTGTGTGGAAAAAGTGCTCAACGCTTTCCGTGATCCTACCGAGCGCGTTACCATTGAATGGGTCAGAGAATGGGACCTGAGAGTGAGAGAAAAACTGCTGTTGCTGCCCGTACGATGGAAGAAGAGGCATATTGTAATTGGGATATCCGAATGCGTTCAAGTTATCATTCAAAGTGTTACTTTTTGAGTGGAAGCGCTGCTCCATCAAGGAGTCGTCCACGATTTCTTGGTCATGAGCATAATCAAAATCATTTTCGAAGTCATTTTCATCAATATCAAAGAGGTCAAGGGAGGTATCCGGATTAAGGCCGAGGGTAAAGGTTTGGTTCATGTTATTTGCATTATGCTGCGACGGAGTCCACACCTAAAAAAGAGGATCAATCACATAGAAAGTTCGAGAAATGATACTATTTACTGGACCAAAAGCTTCTCTCCTTCGCGTAGCCGCTGGATCTGTCAGACTGCCTTTCAATTTAAGTTGTCTTGCGAGAGCACGGTTCGGTGGAGGTGTGGATGTCACATGGAAATTTTGAGACTGGTTAAGGCGACGTGAGGCAAGGGGAGACGATGGTTGCACAAGATGACGCGCGTATGTCCGAGTATTCGAAGGCGATGTGAACGGGCGGGTGGTCGGAGAAGGAAGGTGAGACTGCGCACGAGGTCTATTCAGTGGGATAAAGCCTGAGGCCCTCTGATTCGAAATTAGCGAAGGAGCCAAAAGAGCTGCAAACAGATGAGATGCTAGAAGATAAATAAATAGTCATTATGTGCGCACCTTCTTCAGTCGAGATGAACCCAGATTCGTTAGCGGTGTCAGAGGCTGTTTGGTCGCTGGCTATATGCGCCTCCTTAGACCGTAAATCGCCCTGTAACGTTGTGTGGCGCATACCTTCATCGTCACCAAAGTGAGAGTCATCGTTTATCGATGAGACTTTAATACCGTTTTCATTAGCTCTCGAACGCCAATTCTCTGCGATGTCGGCAAGGCTATGGTCCTTGCTGTTAGTCCTCACAGCTGGACTGACAACATTCGGAGAGAAGGAAAGGTTCCTTCTTATTCCTTCGGTGTCTGGGGTGTTGAGGGTCGAGGAGCCGCCCGAAGTCGAAGAAGTGAACGAACGAAGGCTGAGTGGAGTGTAGGGGCTGGCGGGGCTTACTGGAGACTTGTAGAAGGACTGTGATGACGAGTAGCGATGGCCTGTGCGCTGTATAGTGAGGCGCTGGGGAGTGACTGGCTGGCTCTTGTGCGTCGAGCGAGCCATCGCGGGCGACGTCGGGACTGAATGGCAGGGCATGACAACCAGCGATCTGTCACTTCCATTGTGACAATATCAAAACGCGAAGCGTCACGGTCACTCCCTCAACGCGTTAAGTCACGTGATCGCAATTATTGCGTGTCATTCTAGCTCAATACCCACTATATCGAACAGCGTTCGCGCAAGAGAAGTTCAATACGATGTTGGAACTTTGAAACTAAGCAAATGTGATGCTGAAGCTCCATCAAAATGCACCGCATAGAGAACAAGACAACGCCTTCGTAGGTAAACCATCTGGTTGATGGCAGAGGCAACCACAATGTGGCTGGGCGGTGATTGTTATCCTACAACTACTTGATTGATAGGCGATAGTCGATAGTTGATAAAAGTCGGACGTCAACGGATCTCGCAGACTTGATTCTCCGTGCATTGTACTATCAATGACTCCCATTCAGATTGCTTACAAGTTCGTCGTTGCAATCAGAAAGGGCGTCCATTGTTGGCGTATGTATAGCCCACGTACTTGATCCGTATTCGAGGAGGGAAAAGTGGACGAGTTAAAGTCATCTGCGAACACACATGGCTTGGTCAGCGGATGCAACGACGTTTCGAGTCAAGGTCATCGCCTCACGCCGAACCATGGAGGATCAAAGCCTAGGGATGCTCCATGGAAGTCACGCGCACACGCTATGCTTCGTATTCTCAAATACGGTGGGAGAAAGAGTGGCCGCTGCCGGCCTGAGGAGAAACTGTTGTCCTCAGCGTATGAGGACCCGTGAAGCTCCTGAGAAACCTTGGGCGCAAAACAGCGGATTTGAGGGGGAAATTTTGCCAAATCTAAGTACTGATTTTGCGGATTTGAGGCCTTGAGGAGGCAATCTTAGTCCGTTTTATTGCAGATTTGAGGCCTAGCAGGGTGAAATTTGTGAGCATGATTTGGTAATGAGATTCTGGGCAGCTCAAGGAAGTCTGATTCCTTAGCTTGAGGTGTATGAGGCAGTTTTAAATATAAATTACGCGACGTCGACATTGATTCTGACACCAAAGGGTCAAAAAAAGAAAAAGAAAAAATTGGAGATTTTTCTTTTTTGGACTTGTCATTTGACGCCCCAAAGATTGCGGATTTGAGGCTAGAATATTGGGAATTTGCCGGACAAGGTTTGACAGGAGCTTCCCAGGTCCTAGCGGATGTTTGTTCGGTGATCTCGTTATCAGTCAGCCTCGAAAGCAACAACTCAACGATGGATTGCGGTAACAAAATGACTGTAGTGCTGGGCGCCCTCATGTTGCAGGAAGTTCCTTCAGCAAGCTGGCTGAACGGCGTGGAGTTCGCGTATTTCCCACAATTTCTAACCTAGATGTGTCATGACTTTAGAACAGGGATGTACGATGTCAACGAGACGTGACTCTCGAGAGGCGTTAAGTTCATTCCTGGACTATAGAGCGAGGCGTAATGATACACAAGCTTGCAAAATGTAAATCAAATCGATGGGTATTCATATTGTATGGTATATCATAAATCAGATATTGCAAGAGAGAAAGATCGGGGAGGGCCAAGATAATCAGCGACGCGACAACTTGAATCGATCATAAAACCCGATAGTGACCGTTTTAGAAGGACCGAGGGCATTGGCTTTGATGAGGCAAAGCTCACGCATTGCCAAGTCCCAGGGGAATCGACTCCAAGGGATTGTTCCATGCGCGTTCTGTTCTAAATCAAAGATGAAGGCGTATGAAGCACGAAGGCGTGAAATCAACGCCGTATCCGTGTGCACTTCCATATCGGCGGGTGTAGGATAAGAAGTAAAGTGCTTGGACAGCTTTCGTAACATATCCTGTCGAGTTTCGATGTGCATTTTTGTGAGAGCCTTGCCCTTATAGACCTTGTACTCCTGATAAACGATTTCTACGTGATTCTTGATTTTTGATAGATCTCCACGCATCGCCTGAACAACCCGAGGATCGCCCTTTCCAGCGGCTTTGATTGCATATTCCCAAGGCTGGGCCAAGTGAGAATCCGAAACAACATCCAGCGGCCCGAAGAGGTTTTTGTCTTCGATGCTGGCTAAAATTCTATCACGCTCTTTTCTGCCCGCGCGAACTAATATATCCATGATGAATCTCCCCTTGATGTGTTGGCTTTTCTTCCCACGACGAGTGTAGGGCAAGTTGACCTTTTCGCTAGTAATGGACTTTGTTGCCTTTTTGTTACTTTCGGGGTTTTCCTTCCAATGGAGACGGCTATTGTGATACATGGCAAAATCGGATTGGAAGGTTATTGCTCGAATTGCCAGTCCAGTCTTCGAACTATCAAGGACTTTGCAAAACCTAGGCAAGGTTGGTTCGTCAATCACATCGATTTATACTTGGGAGATGAATTAACTTGTAAGCCAGTTTGATTGTGCGCGGGTGGCTATAGCCAAAGTGGTACACCGCGTTGTCATGCATTGCTGAATATTTGCCGATGACAGAGGGATCTCGAAGAGCACCGAGTAGATATGTCTGCACGGCAAGGATCTTTTCCAAGGGGGGCTGATTCGATGTACGCGTTAGGAACTCGGGTATCTTCTCATTGTGTTTCGACGTGAAGCAGACGTCAAGCCCGTCTGGTTCATTGGAATACTTCTCATCAGCATTTTCAAAATGTTCGACAATGTCGGGGGTCCATATGACTGTTGCGGTGTCGCCATCATAGTCACCTTGGATTAAGTGAATGAGCAGGATAGAGACGCCTTCACAAGCCAACGCACCTCCAGCTAGAAAGTCGAGTAATCTACGATGGCCCTGAACAGAGCAGACAATGACATCCGTATAACTACGAAGAAGTGGATGCTCCACAGCTCGCACCTAATGACCGTTGTTATATTACAAGAAAATGGATTATACGGCAATGCATACCTTCCGAACGTCGGTAGGTAGTCTACAAGGATTCCTAGTAAGCTAAAGACTGAGTAAATGTCTTTGAGGCACCTTTTTCAGACCGACTTACTAGCACCTCACCAAGAATTATGTCTGTGAGGATATCATCCTGCATTTGAAAGTTTCGGCGAGAGCTTTTCACGTGAATTTCATCAGAACCCAATACGTTGTAGGGGTCTGTGATCGAAAATAAACTCTTAGTCGTATGGAACTGTAGGGATAGAAACCCTACCAGGAACAACGAATGCGATAGCACTTTGCGCTAGTTCGTACCGATACTTGCAGGTTCGATTATTGACTGCTCCTTTAACCACTTGCTTCAATTTTTCTCGGACAATCGCCGATTCTTGAGGTCGGAATCCGGCATCAAGGAGTACCAAGACAGTTTCCTCCAAACTCGAGGGGCAACCGGAGATCTGGTCAGCCCACCAAGCTTTGGAGCGTTCCTGGCCTATGTCATACTTCGTACCCTCGTCATCATCTTCCTCTTCATCGTCATCTTCGTTCGAGTGGCTACGGAAACCGCGGGCTCGCGCTTCTCCAACAACTTCCCGTGCTCGCCGAGAATGCAAAACAGCCCCTGTTCGTTCAACGGCAGTCCAAAGGTTGTACATGGCGTCCGGGCCATCCCAGGTTGTCAAACCAGCTACGACTTCTTCAAGATCGGCTTTAAGTAGATTGACGAAGATGTGAGAGGGTACGCCATTATCTGACAGGTTAATGATGACTTCAGCAGAAATTGCCGCCGGAGACCTCATGTAGGACAGTCGAAGGATTTCGATGATACGCAATGTGGGGTCTAGGGGATCATGGTGGCCAAATGGATATCGAATCTTGACTTGAGAACGTCGAGCAATGACTTTAAGAGGCTCTTTTGAATTAGTTGCGCTATCTTCGAGGGCCAATCCCTAGAAGGGGTTTCAATACGGGTTACTACTTTATAGTAGTCAAGGGTCATACCTTTAGGCCCCTGAGCCGAAACTGAAACGCAACCGAATGTGAATCAGGATCAATTGTCCTGCTGACTGCTAGCGTGGTGGCTCGATTTGCAGTTCCACAACCATCAGTCATATCGGAACCCTCGGCAGAAACTGTACACAACTTTTGTTTATCAGCCATACTCACATGTGAGCTCAACAAACTTGCCTATGTCATCTTGACAAGTGATATCTTTTTCCTCAAGAATTGGACCAGGCACTGAATTAGACAAACCAAGGGCAGTACGAGCAGCCCACTTTGACATAGACTGGACATCACGTTAGCCAGATACTAGGGCGAATTGTGAGACGTACCTGATTTTGGTTTTCGACGTGATCCAAAGGATTATGATAGTTCAGAAAGTCTAGAAGCGACAATCCGGGAGAATAGTTTGGTACTATCTCACCGTTGATCATTTTTTCATTAGTTTTGAAGAGAAAAACGGTCGCTTCTTTAGCGTAAAATGCCCTGAACACAAAACCCCACAATATAAATGCCTTACGAAAAAAGTCGCCTAGGTGGTTTTTGGATGAGTGAAGAATCTGTTTGTCGATCTTGACTCGCAGAATGGCCGTGCTTCCAAATCGTCTAGAGAAGCGGCACGAGGGGCCGAGCGTGCAACGATCGAGCTTGATTTTATAAGAGTTATTGTTCCTTTCCAACCTTCCCCGAAAGTCGACCTTGCCACCATACCAGCCAGGCGCTATCTCGCTATGACCCAACCCAGCGTATGGATCTTTCCCCAAGGCCTGTTCCTCCCGGTCGAGTTCCTCCCATGGTGACTAGAAGGGGAAAAAACAGGAGTTTAGAGTCTGGGAGTTCCGTTGAGAGTCGAGAGAGGTCGTCACCGTTGCAACAACCTCTTGGGTGAAGGCAGGATCCTGAACGGTCTCAGATACTGAATCAGGAAAGAGAACCCGTACGGTCCTCGAAGCAGACTGGACGTTATTTCCCTGGAGTGACGACAGATGCTCAGCCGTTATGTCTTCATAAGAGATCTTGTGTAGAGTGATCAGGCGTGCCAATTCATAAAGAACACCAGAGGAGATATTGGCGTGCTTTTGGACAAGTTCCGAGTATGCCTGCAAAATTCTAGCCATGAGCCGACATAATGGTATAGATAATGTCCGCACAATGATGTAGGGCTGTGTAGGAAAATTTAAACCCAAATCGCCCTTTTGCCTCTTAGGTGGCTGAACGTCCGAAAAATAGTCAGATGAGTACGAATGTTCAACAAATTTTCTTTTTCCGGATCCTATGCTCTCGAGTGAAGGAGTGGTAGATGTCGATGGCTCCGATGTAGTTTGCGTCGAGGAATCTGATAAGCAAATAAATCTAGGATAGACAAACGACATGTGAATGTAGAACTCACCCGGTTGCGTAGCATCCGCTTCCGCAACCAGCAAAATTAGTCCACTTATGTCTTCACCATAATCGGTTTGCTGCAAGAAGGTCAGAAGTGTGCTCGCTCAAGTGTTGAGTCGTAAATACCGTCTGTGAGGGAAACGGGAGCGCATCTTGTTTCAGATGCGAATCAATTAAGTATTCAAATGACCTCAACAACTTTGCAAACCATTGGCAATGACCCTATGGTCCACAGTATCCCGTGGCGGCACCCGCCCTTGAGTTATGGCACCAGGCATAGAACAGTATTAAAGACCTCGAGAAAGTTCCGACGTATGATGAATGTAGTAAAACGCGTTAAAACGCGAGCCAAACATGATAATTGTCGGCGAAAACTACCCTGTGCAATGAGGAAAGGAATTCCGGTTGATGGTCATGTGATCCTTATGCAGTTGTCCGTCGTCGGGTGAACAGTCCTTACATCCTTATGCTGGTCTATTGCATCGCGCTTAGAAGAGAAAAATCTAGCCACAGCAG